>JAJOZX010000039.1:2172500-2185000 GCA_023014485.1 Bathynomus jamesi
TGGGAATAAGTTGCCGAACAGGTAAAATTTTAAATAAAAAAGAAGCCTCTAGTATTCGGGAACATAGTATTAAATGCAAAACTGATGTCACTTTAGATAATTTTAAAATTCTCGGTTGTAATTCTTGTCCTAACTCACTTAGAATTTTGGAATCTCTTATATTAAAACATTGACCCCTTCTCTAAACGTGGATTCCTCAGCTGTCCCTCTAAATTTTTTATAATGCCCCCTCCCCAACTCCCCCCCCCCCCCTCCCCAATTTTTTATAATCCCCCCTCCCCAACTTATAACTCTCCAACCGCCCAACCCATAGTTTGTTTCCTGTTTTGTTTTGTTTTAAATTACTCGTGCCTCGGAACCAGCATTGAAAGGTTCGTAGTGTTAATTATTCCATTGTATTAGTGTTAATTATTCCAGTGTACTAATTTCAAATTTACTATATGTAATTTAAAAATAGCTTTTTAAATTTCTTGTAATTTTATATGTAAATTTTTATAACTTTGAATTTAACCCTCTTCTTTTAGTCTTTTTAAAATTTGCTTTTAATGAATAGGTTTTATAGAAATTATTTTGTCTTGTTCACATTTATTTATTGATTCTAATTTCATATTGTATTATCTAGCCTGATGATGAGCGTATTGCTCGAAACGTTGCGCATTAAAGAAGACTTTTCATGGCATTTACATTCCTCCTTGTCATTGGATTTCTCCTAAATATTAAATTGAAGCTTTGTAGAAGCAACCCGCATGACTATATATATATATATATATATATATGCAGTAAAATCACAGAATAACACGTGATCTTATTAATAAGAAAACAACCACAGGGAAAAGGAAAAAGAAACATGAAATCCGAGCGCTTTCGTGATATATTCACATCTTCAGGGAAAAACAAGTAATAGGCAGATTTTACAAAGTAAATGAGTTAAATACACAAGTGAAAAATTCCCAGTCGTCAACTCAATTTAAAAACCACAAAACATTCTAAAGATTTTTTCAATAGATAACTTAATCTGAAGGAAGCTAAATTATTGAATATAAAAGAACTATTTAGATGAAATTAGACAATTAACATGTACAGAGAACAAAAATTATTATAACAGTTATAAGAAATAGTATTTAATTAAAGCAGGCAATTAAGTGGCAAGAATTTAATGAAAACAAAAGGAATGGTGCCAACATCTTTCAGAATATTCTAAACTTCTACAAACAATCTGAAAAAACTCTCCCAATAGCCAACCTGATCAAAAGTCTAATAAACCACCAAGCACTCAAAGATTATATACGAAAGAAATATTACAATGCACACATAAGAATGTTAACAGTTCTTAAAATAATATTTAACCAAAGCAAACCGTTAAGGGGAAAGAATGCTGTCAAGAAATTCTTCGATCCCTTTTTTAGATGTTTTAATATATAGGTCTGGAAAAAAGTTTAAGTACAATATTTACAGAAAACCCACTAATAATTGCTCCTATATACATTATTATTCTGCTCCCCACATTAACGTAAAACGATCCGTTCTTTCTGCTTTGTTCCTAAGAGGCTTACGAATTTGTAGCCCAGAGTTCATTGATGACGAAATTAGTAAAATATACAAAATTGCGTTTGATTTAAAATATCCAAAGAACTGCACAGATAAATCTTTAAAAATGGCAAAGGAAACCTTCTACGAAGTAAAGGACAAGATTCCTTATAACACAAAAAATTTGTTAGTGTTACCATTCAGGGAAAATATCCTTGATCTGCCAAATCTGCTGAGGAATTTTAACGTAAATATTGCGTTCAAAAATTTAGATGTAATTAAGAATTCATTGATTAAGAACTCCCCTTTAAGTGAACAGGGTTGTGTATATATAATTCCATGCACAATATGTAATAAATTTTACATAGGCCAAACTGGTAAGTCCCTTGAGTTACGTATTAAGCAACATCAATACAGTATAAGAATTGGCCAAGAATCTAACGCCATTTTCACTCACGTAAGAGATACTAATCACCCCACTGACTGGAAAAATGCCTCCAAATTAAGGTTTAGTAAATCTATTGTTAGCAGAAATATAATTGAATCTAGTGTGATCAAGAATAATGTGGATTTGGTCCTTAATATAAGCCCTGGGCTGTATAAATTAGACCCGTACATAATTAGAAAGTTGGCGTAGGGCCTAGTGGTTTCGTGACCGCATTCTTTCCCCTTAACGGTTTGCTTTGGTTAAATATTATTTTAAGAACTGTTAACATTCTTATATGTGCATTGTAATATTTCTTTCGTATATAATCTTTGTGCTTGGTGGTTTATTAGACTTTTGATCAGGTTGGCTATTGGGAGAGTTTTTTCAGATTGTTTGTAGAAGTTTGGAATATTCTGTAAGATGTTGGCACCATTCCTTTTGTTTTCATTAAATTCTTGCCACTTAATTGCCTGCTTTAATTAAATACTATTTCTTATAACTGTTATAATAATTTTTGTTCTCTGTACATGTTAATTGTCTAATTTCATCTATATAGTTCTTTTATATTCAATAATTTAGCTTCCTTCAGATTAAGTTATCTATTGGAAACATCTTTAGAATGTTTTGTGGTTTTTAAATTGAGTTGCCGACTGGGAATTTTTCACTTGTGTATTTAACTCATTTACTTTGTAAAATCTGCCTATTACTTGTTTTTCCCTAAAGATGTGAATATATCACGAAAGCACTCGGATTTCGTGTTTCTTTTCCCTTTTCCCTGTGGTTGTTTGCTTATATATATATATTTTTTTTTTGTGACCTATATATCATTCAGGCATTAACTATAAAATTTGATCTTGTTGAATCCGGGCAAAGTGCTAAAATTGGTAGTTTTCTTTACAGATTTGTATACTCCTCCCACAATTTTTATTTCTATATTTATTATATATATATTTTTTTTTTGTAACCTGTATGTAGTCTTGAGCTCTTTATTTACTTCAGTGTTCCTGAGGATGTCATTAGACGAAAGCGCTTGAGCACCATTCTGTGTTTCCTTTCCTTCGTGGTTTTATTCATCATATATATATATATATATATATATATATATATATATTAATGTTTTGGCAAATTAAAACTAATTATATTTTTAAGTATAATTAGTTATAATTCGCCCTTGGTTTTGCGGACGTTCCCCCTTGGCCCCTCCTTCCTGCATAAGAATGAAAGAAAGTGATAAATACCGACGACAACATAACATGGACACTCAAAAAATAGAACCTAACTTAATCTACCCTAACCTAACATAACCTAACTCCGCTAACCTAACATCTGTTAACATAACCTAACTTAATCTCACCAACAATAATTTGGGGTTATCACAATCATCGCGATCTTTTTCATTTTCAAGGAAAAACACACTGAAACGTTCGGTATACCTTTGAAAACATTATTTCAGCAGAAATGTCCTTAAGAGTTTCAGAAGCAATATTTTTATCTCCTCAAAATATTTCTTGGAACATTTTCTTTCAAAAAAAAGACATATTTCGACGCCACTGTTTGCGTTCGATAATTGGAGCAAAAATAATTTTTAGCAGTTTTTCTCCAAAAAAATATAACTTCCTTTAAAATTACGAGAGTTTAAATGCATTTTATAAAGTGTTAATGGCCTGAACGGTTCGACAAGACCATATCATCGATACTGAAAAACTAACTTAATCTAACCTAGCTTAACCTAATATATGTTAACCTAACCTAGTGTTACCTAACATATGCTAACCTAATCTAGCTTAATCTAGCATATGTTAACCTAACCCAGCGTAATCTAGCATATGTTAACCTAACCCAGCATAACCTAACATATGATAACCTAACCCAGCGTAACCTAACATATGCTAACCTATACTAACTTAACCTAATTTAATCTAACTTAATCATTGCATCCCAATCATTTCACACGAGGTGAAAAAGCACTTTGAGGCTAATTACCAAAGACAAAACAATTTTTACAGATATTTCCAAAGAGAAAAACTTTCGATCCAATTGATGAATTTTCAGTGAATCATAACGTGGAATTCTTACAAATGAATAGTCCATAAATAAACCAAAGTACAGGGTGTAACAGAATTCGCGCAACATAGAGTAATTAATATTTTATTTTGAGAGATGGGTGGATGGGTGAGAAATTTAAAAAAGTACGAATCGTTCAAGTATAGATTTTACTCAATTATCACAGTTAGCGTTCGTCTTTCAATCATTTCCTAACCGTTTCTAAAAATGAAATGTCTTCTTCTCCTTCTATGGGAGGGAGGGGGTACATTTTTGCCCTCCTTTCTGTATAATATATATATATATATATATATATATATATATCGCTGACAACAAATCCACCGGCCTCGAGTTCGATTCCCGGCGATGGTAGGCGGCGTTCAACTCACCAAGCTATTCATTCTTCTATACAAAAAAAAATAGTTGGTAGATAAATGGGTACCTTGGGTAGCCTAGTAGTTAGAACGCTGGGCTGTTGATCGGGAGGTCGTGAGATCAAGTCCGGGCAAGGAATTTGCAATTTCTGAGCACCCATGGTGGGTTGTGCACTGTCGTGGTAAGGATTCCATGTTAAGCTGTAGGTCTAAGGTGGGACAAGAAGTTTGCCCTTCGTCAGAATGAACAATTCGGGCGGAAGCAAAACCAAGGTTACCAAGGTATATAATATAAATATATATATATATATATATATATATATATATGCTGCAAACTCACAAGGAAAAAAGAAAAACGATTCCAAGGCCTTAGCTCTGAATACACGAAAGGCCTTGGAATCGTTTTTCTTTTTTCCTTGTGGATTTGCAGCATTCATTCATTTCACGTGTTTAATTGTGAAATTCATCCCATATATATATATAATATATATATATAATGGGCACTCGCTTTTCGTCGTTAATTGGTTCCTGAATTAAGCGACGAAGGGCGAAACGACGAAGAGTGGATATAGGAAATACATAATAAGATAATAAACGCCTAATTCTTTTCCACTCCCCACTGAGTACCCACTAAAACTTCCAAATGCAATATTTTTAAAGTAATTTTATATCTGAAAACATGAAATATGCATTATACAACAATAAAATCAATAAAATAGCATGAAAATCTAAGTAAAAATACTAAAAGATAATAAAAATCAAACGTTTTGATTAACATATCAAAATGAAATTGAAAGTTCAGTTGATAAACAATGTGGATACTAAATTAATTTTTGATATGTGTGAGTGTTGATTATGTGTGCAAAATCATAAGAACTCTCGCCCAATCCACTTGCTGCAGAGATTTTGCGGATGAGAGGAAGTTACGATGCAACTTCCTCCATGCAATGCAATTTACCATTTCTTGGAAGGAGACTCTATATCCAAAATGACTTCAAGGAAGTCCGCCGCAGAACAAGTGGATGGTTGGGGACTGGATGGGGAGAGACGGGCTCTTTTTGTAGAGGGCTCCTTGGAGGCGGAAGACCGGGAAATGGGGGAAAGGGAAGTGGAGGGTCAGGGCTCTGTGGAGGTGTAAAATTCCGTGGAGCAAGTGGATTTGGCGCGAACAAGTGGCGACGAACAAGCAAAACGGCGAAAAGCGAGGGCCACTTTACTGTATATATACACACACACACACACTGTATGTATATATATATATATATTTTTTTTTTTTTAAGTGGAGTTGTTTAACCTCCTTCGCAACATCTAAGGTCATATGACGGAGGGGACCTACAGCTTTACATGGGATCCGAACCACTGTCGCTACATAATCTGGGCGCAGAGGACGGTCTCCCATCCAATTACTACCCAGACCCAATGTCGCTTAACTTCGCTGATCTTGAGGAAGCAGTGCAAAGACATCGGCCACGACGTAGCCCATATATATATATATATATATATATATATATATTCTATATATATATATATATATATATATATATAATATATATATATATATATATATCTACAGGGCGTCCCAAAAAAATGTATACACACTTTAACAGCTGATAGCTCAATTGATGTTTCTTTCTTTCCAAGTTAAACCCATTAGAATTAATAATGGCAGTCAGACTAAGCTTTGAACAAAGGAAACGTATCACCAAAGTCCAAGAAAATCTGTGCGGCAAGCGAGTCGTGAGGTAGGAATTTCAGAATCGTCTGTCCAACGCATTTTGAAGCGCTGTCAATGGAAAAGTTACATTCCAAGATTAGTCCATGCTATTAATGAAGATGATCCGGACCGAAGAGTGGAGTATTGCGAGTGGTACTTGGCACGATGTGGATGTGGATTGGACGAAGGGGTTTCGTAGAATACCCTCCGCGTTCACCAGACCTCACACCACTAGACTTTTTTTTATGGGGATACTTAAAAGACAAAGTCTACGCTATAAAACCTGCAACAGTCGCTGAATTGAGAGCAGCCATTGAACGAGAATGCACACAAATACCAAACGAAATGTTTCGTGATGTTTGCGATTCCATTGCTTCGCGTTATCAGCAGTGCCTGGACCAGAACGGACGTCAGTTTGAAAACAGGCGTTGACAAAACAATTAAATAATGTCTGTAGATTCTATTACATTTTGAAAATGAAATGTATTTTAATAAACACTGCCTTTATAAGTATTTAAAGTGTGTATACATTTTTTTGGGACGCCCTGTATATATATATATATATATATATTTTAACTGCAAACAACACACAGTATAATTAATGTAAAGAACGACGCTTGTGTAGAAGAGCGTCCGCACAAGATGAGCAGAAAGAACGAACAAATGAAAAACGAGGTACCTCCCAGGAATCGAACCCGGGATCATCCAATTGCCGGTCGGACATGCTAACCACTACACCAAGGTCCCCGATCAGTCAGAAGTCGTAATTCTCCAAGAAGGCCATTTTTTCTTCAATGTTTCTCCGCGCCCTTAGGATCGCCAGTCCGGAATACATCGATGCCGAATTAGAAAAAATCAACGGTATTGGAAGTGATCTGTGTTATCCATCTGCGTTTATGGAATCTTGTCTCAACAAGGCAAAACGAACTTTCTATCGTGTCAATTTTAACACTCGTACTTTGTCAAAAAATATTTTAGTACTTCCATTTTTCCCGGGCTTTTTAGGCATTGCTAATGTACTTAAACTTTTGGATATTAATGTAGTATTTTCATATAACAATATTGTGAAAAATATCATTGTAAAAAATAGCCCTACCAATAATTCAGGCATTATCTATAAAATTGGTTGTAAACAATGTGATTCCTTTTACATAGGTCAGACGGGAAAGGATTTGCACACACGTATAAAACAGCATCAATATTCCGTTAGAACAGGACAGTTGTCCAGTGCCCTTTTTGTCCATTTGTCAGAGTTATCTCACTGTATTGATTGGAATAATGCTTCAGTTTTATTTCACTCTAGCAACATTGTTAATAGAAATATTCTTGAGTCTGCCATTATCCAACTTACAAATAACTTCAACATAAGCAAAGGTCTTTTTCAACTCGATCCTGTTGTTTTGAATTCCTTCAGAACAGATTTAGATAAGAAGGGTAAAACGCTAAATCTTGTATGCTACTCTATTAACTTTTAATTTTCATTTTATATACATCGAACCTTAAGCATAAAAAGCCAGAGTGTTAAAACCCGGGCAGATTTCCAGTATAATTTTTTTTTTTTTTTTTTATTTATTTATTTTTTTTTATTTTTTTTTTTATAACATTGGTTGGAAATAATTCATTTGATCTTGTGCTAAAAATCGATATTTTTCCTTACAAATTTGTATGCCTCTTCGATAATCCTTTAATTTTTAATTTTTATTTTTACTTCTCCGTTTATTGCATATATATATATATATATATATATTTTTTATTTTATTTTTTTTTTTCTGTAACCTATATATAGGCTGTAACCCTTTTATGTACTTCAGTGTTCCTGAGGATGTCATTAGACGAAAGCGCTTGAGCACCTTTCTGTGTTTCCTTTCCTTCGTGGTTTTATTCATCATATATATATATATATATAATATATATATATATATATGAGAGAGAGAGACTTATTGAGAAGTCAGGCACCATATCAATATAGGTATTTTATTAATTCATTGATGTTATGGTGCCTGACTTTTAAACAACCTTGTATATACAATACAATATCAGATGAGAAGGAGGCACCTGGCTATGTAAACTGGAGAGCGCAAGAAACCAGGTCTTTTATTTCACCAGGCCAACTCAAGAGGAGGGGCAACAAGCTTGACCTTCGTAAAATGAAGAATCATGCAAGGAAAACCTGAAAAAATATATACTATATACACAAACTTGGGGTGCATCTTGCTCCTGAAGAATCATGCACCAGGACTGATAATAATGGAGGTGTCTGCAATGCAAAATAATGAAAATTGCAGGCTAACACAAAGCACTATTGCTTTCAGTGGTGATGAACCATGTGCAGAAGCCACATTAGTACATTAACCTCTATTTGCTTGGCAATGCTGCTGCTCGCTGCTCAGACCGTGAAATGGGCGTACGGTCGGAATGATGCTCTGTATACGTGATACCCAACCTTTTTAGCTCGAGGGCCGAACTTGTTATCTAAGAATGGGCGAAAGGTCATATATATATATATATATATATATATATATATATATTATATATATATATATATGATAAAAACGAAGACATAGAGCAAAAAAGTCATTACATTTGGCTGCAGCCGACGTTTCGGGCAACTCTACCCATTTTCGAGGCCTAATAAATAAAAACTAAAATTAATACATGACAAAAATATATGAATGTCAAGAACTAAAACTAATTTAGAGTAAAAAATTAAAACTGTTCAAGAATAAAAATTAGAATTACAAAGCAGAAACAGGCATAAACCAAAACCAAATCAAAAGTAAAAATTATATAAATGACAAAAATATACAAGTGATAAAAATAAAACTTTAAAACATTCAAACGTAAAATAGTTAAAAAACTTTACTAATAAAAAGTTAAACGGAATAAAAAGTTAAACGAAAAATCACAAAAGTAAACCAACATACCATGCTCACTTGACAGCCACAAAAAACTGAGGCGAAAAGGAGACAAGGTCACGAGGGAAAAATTTTTAGTATGTAGTTATTCTAATTAATATAAAGGGGATAACAGCTAGAATCAATATTTAAATTGGAATTCAAAAATTTAATGCACAAAAATTCGTAAATACGGAGGGAGGACAGGCATTTTAATGATTTAAGAATTTTAAAATTGTTAACAAAAATGTCAACCTTACACTTGATAGAATGATTTCTAATAGCAGACTGTTCCTTTTTCAACAAAACTTTCCCTGTCCTATGGCTAATACCCATATGGGAGCAGAATCTCGCCTGCAAGGAACGAACTGTACTGCCAACGTAGTTCTCCTGGGAACACCCAGGGCAGGTAACCAAATAAACAAGAGAACAGCTCATCGCAGGGGAGATTTTGTCCTTACATCGGAAAAAACATCCAAGGGTATTATTATTTACAAAAGCAATCTTAAAATCAGTGTGAAAATAAAATTTCCTCACAACACTCAACAATTGCTTTTTCACAATAGTGTTAAAATGGTAGATATCAGGTAAAACAAGATATTTACAATTCTTAAGAACATCATACGTTGGGATAAGGTTGGGGGAATATACATTACTAGCGGGTTACCCGGCGTTGCCCGGGTAACCTAAAACCCGCACGAAGTCCAAAATATCCCAGCTGAAGGTCGAATATTTTCTCTTTAACCAAACTATTACAACTTAACCTAACCAATCGTCAAGGGCGTACAATTAACCTAAAAAAATAAATAAAAAACAATAAATTTTTTTTTATTTATTTATTTTCGTGCGGGTTCCAAAATATCCCAGCTAAAGGTCGAATATTTTCTCTTTAACCAAACTATTACGACTTAACCTAACCAATCGTCAAGGGCGTACAATTAACCTAAAAAATAAATAAAAAACAATAAATTTTTTTTATTTATTTATTTTTATTAAGAGAAGAGGATTCTTTATACTGTACGGCATTGACGATTGGTTAGGTTAAGTTATTTAGGTTAGGTTATTTATAAAATAAATAAATAAATAAATAAATAGCACCATTAAATTCCTTGTAAAAAACTGGTTATTATGAAGTTATTTTAAAATTTGTAAGTTCAACCGTTTGGTTTTCTATAGCGAACAACTAAACAAATAAACAAACTTCCTTTTTATATATAAAAAAAAAAAGAAGAAGAAGATTAAGAAATTTACCAATAACACCTACAAGATCCCGTGGAAAACCATTTTTAAAGAAAAAATCAGTAAGGAATTCAAACTCATTATGAAGCAGAGCAAAGTTCGAGCAAATATTATAAGCTCTATGCACCAAAGTGCGAATGGAACTTAATTTGTAATTAAAGTTGCAAAAACTATAAAAATTAAAACCCAAACCCGTAAACGTAGGCTTCTGGTATGTAGAAGTTAAAACGGTCGAGCTAGATTTGGAGACCAAAACATCAAGAAAAGGAACAGAACCTTCAACTTCCTTTTCCTGCGTAAATACAATGTTCTTATGCAGTGTGTTCAGAAAACTTAGAAACTGAACTAATTGATTAATTATCCGTTTGGAATAGAGCAAACGTATCATCAACATAACGTCTGTACAATTTGGGCTTAAGGTGAGGGGGGCACTCACAGAAGACCCTTTCCTCAAGATGCGACATGAAAATATTTGCAAAAACGGGACCCAAAGGGCTCCCCATCCCGACTCCATCCAGCTGACGGTAAACTATCCCTTGAAAACTAAAAAAGTTATCCTTGACTGCCAAATTCAGAAGCTGCTCAAACTGTGCTCTGCCAAAGCCCTGAAAAAGTGAGTTTTATAGGTCATCCTTAGTATATTATCTTAACAATGAAATTAATTACAAATTTAAGCTTAAGCATGATATCTCGAACAAGATTTGTATTCTTAAAAGCCAGTTGAAGGCCTTAGTTTCATTTTGTGACTATGCGTGCATAGTGTCTAACATTCACGTTTCCTCCCTTTCATATGTACGTTCTATTTCCCGGATTCATGACCGCAAGCTTTTTAAATTAAACCTATCTCGCCCTTCTTTTTTGGATCCTGGTCAGGTCATAAGGAATTTATCTGATTATACCCTGTCAAAGATGAAAGTTTTCTTTTGTCTCTTGGCCTTAAGTTTAAGTTTCCCAACTTGCGTTTTAAACCGACTGATTTTTATTTTTATTTTGAAAGGATAGCCCATGATGTGAAAGCTCTTCCAACCGTTGATGCTAATGATTTTGGTAAGGTTAGACAACATATTTCCCAATTGTCCCATGAATTGTTTTCTAAAATTAAAGTTTTTAAGTTTTCCACAATTTTTCGAGAAATTTTAAAAAGTTTGGGTGAAAATGAATCTATTGTCATTACTAAACCAGATAAGGGTAGTGGTGTTGTGGTTATGAATAAAACGGATTATATTAAAAAAATGCTTAATATTCTTTGATTCATTAAAATTTGCTAAGGTAGCTGAACAGGCTCCTAAAATTATTCAGCGATTGCAAGACAAGGTTAACCGTGTTTTGCTTAAGTTTAAACAGGAATGTGCTATTAACTCCTCCACTTATGATGAATTGTACGTTTCAGGCTCTTATTTGGGCTTTATGTATGGTCTGCCTAAGGTTCATAAAGTCGGTGTTCCATTGCGCCCAAATTTTAGCGTCTTACCCTTTGGCTAATTACAAACTTCCCAAATTTCATGTCCCACTGTTATCTTCATTTACCGTGAACTCGTAGAGTTTGATATGAATTTTTTGTTTATGACAAGTTTCGATGTTTCTTCCCTCTTTACAAATGTCCCCTCAGATGAGACCATTACAATTATTTTGAATAAAGCTTTTCCACAGCCGGACTCACTTTTTCACGGCTTTGGCAGAACACAGTTTCAGCAGCTTCTGAATTTGGCAGTCAAGGATAACTTTTTTAGTTTTCAAGGGGTAGTTTACCGTCAGCTGGATGGAGTGGGGATGGGGAGCCCTTTGGGTCCCGTTTTTGCAAATATTTTCATGTCGCATCTTGAGGAAAGGGTCTTCTGTGAGTTTCCCCTCACCTTAAGCCCAAATTGTACAGACGTTATGTTGATACGTTTGCTCTATTCCAAACGGATAATCAATCAGTTCAGTTTCTAGTTTTCTGAACACAATGCATAAGAAACATTGTATTACGCAGGAAAAGGAAGTTGAAGGTTCTATTCCTTTCCTTGATGTTTTGGTCTCCAAATCTAGCTCGACCGTTTTAACTTCTCCATACCAGAAGCCTACGTTTAGGGTTTGGGTTTTAATTTTTATAGTTTTTGCGACTTAATTACAAATTAAGGTTCCATTCGCACTTTGGTGCATGAGCTTATAATATTGTTCGAACTTTGCTCTGCTTCATAATGAGTTTGAATTCCTTTCTGTTTTTTTCTTTAAAAATAGTTTTCCACGGGATCTTGTAGGAGGTGTTATTGGTAAATTTCAATAATGTATATTCCCCCAAC
>JAJOZX010000039.1:2187500-2380000 GCA_023014485.1 Bathynomus jamesi
ATGGAAGTTTTTTGGTTTCTTTGATGGATTGGATGCGAGATGTGGGACTCAAGACGTTGCCTTGCAACGCCAAAGTAAAATCTTCTGTTTTACTTCAGTCTTCGTGTGACTATATATATATATATATATATATATATATATATATTACTTTAATTTACTTTACTTGTCTTCAAATGACGGTTCAGGATCGACTTGTGGCCCACTCTGCCGCTTCTCGCCTTATTTGAACGAATTGATGGAGCAGAAAGTTGCTATTTACTCTCTTCCTTCCCTCGTAGCAGGCACACATGGCTAGTCAGGGATTGCATAAGAACCTGTCCAGTACACATACATATATACGATTATGTATACGACTACAGTATGTATACGACTATCCCTTTATCTTCAATAATACACGACTCAATTCTTCCTCTTCTCTTAACATTCTTGACGTTTCTTTTTCTCGTCATCTTTCTCGGAACCAGGTTAGGTGCGTTGTACCGGCTCCGCAGTTTCTTCATCCCTATCCACTTGGTGTCTCTGTACAGGGGTCTTGTCCACCCCTGTATGGAGTACGCTACTCATGTGTGGGGTGGCTCAACCCGCACAGCGGTACTTGACTAGGTGGAATCAAAGGATTTTCGTCTCATCAATTCCCCGCCTCTTAGTGACCGTCTTCACTCCCTCTCTCTTCGCCGCAATGTTGCCTCACTCTCTCTTTACTATCGTTATTATAACGAACACTGCTCTTCTGAACTCTGTAAGTGAGTACCTCCTCCTTTAAGGAGAGCACGCAGGACCCGTCTTTCTACACATTCTTATTTCTTTTTCTGTCCAACTCTCTAATGCAAGGATTAATCCGTACCGTCACTCTTTCATCTACTCAACCGGTCAATTCTGGAACAATCTTCCTCAATCCATCTTTCCCCCTGTCTATGACTTTCACTATTTCAAACGCAGCGTCAAGGCATCTCGAAAACCCTGCCATTGATTTTCTCTCCTTCTTCTATTGGGGGGAAGGCATTTTTGTGGCATTCTCCTTTCACCTTTCCTTCCTGCATAAAAAAATATATAATATATATACTGTGTATATATACTTTATTCACCGATGCATATTATATATATATATATATATATTATATATATATATTGTATATCATACAAAGAATTCCTTTTTATGGAAAAGGGATTGAAGCGTCACACCAATAACCGAATATTTAACAGCAATAAGCGTTATACAGACGCTATTTTTCCGACAAACACACCTAATTTCGAAGAATTTGCAAGACAAGTTTAGCAACCAGAATTAAAATTGGAAAGAGGAAATGGCAACAGAAACAAACAAAATTTGTTAGAGTTTACCCTACAAATTACGAATGAAAACGTACTAGGTAGTAGTAGTAGTTACATCCAATGTTTATAATAAAACAGATAATTACCAGTTTGATGTAATAACATTCCCTTTTAAGGATAGCTTAATCTATCTATATAATATAATAAGAGAGCTGTCCGTCTGTCCGTCACACTTTCAGAAATTGTGAGAAAAAAAAAATTCAGAAATTGTAAAAAAAATTCAGAAATTGTATTACGGGCGGCCATGTGAAGCTCAAGATTTTCATGACTGTGTTCTTTTCTGTAGTTTAGCAATGGGGGAAGGGTGGGGGTGGGGGTAATGGGGGATGGGTGGGGTAATGGGGAGGGGTGGGGGTAATGGGGGAGGGGGTTAGCCCCCAAGTTGTATGAATGGGGGTGAGGAGGTTTTGGGAGATACCAGATTCAGAAATGTTGACACAATGTGAAGCTCAAAATTTTCACGGCTGGGTTCTTTTTTTGTAGTTTAGCCTGTCTAACCGTCAGCGAAGCGGCGGGAACTGTACTAGTTATAAATAATTTAACGTATGAGGTTTTTTACTTACAAGTAGTCAAATATGCGAATATATGCTTTAAATATAAAGGATTTAACAAAGATTAAAATACATAATGAATATTTTATTACGCGATTTTATTACGAATTTCATAAAAATAAACTCATTCGCAAAATTAAAAAGTTAACGTGGGAAATGGTAAATATTTTAAATAAATTCAGCTACATAAAAACTAATGAATTCACTAATAATTTGGATATATAAATCATGCATACATGGTACGAATGTGTGTGTGTGTGTGTGTATGTATTAGAAATATATATAAAATAAAAATGGGTACCTTAGAAGCATATAAATATAAATTAAAACAAACAAAAAAATAATTTGATATTTTATGATAATACAAACAATTAGGAAATAGAAGTCGTTAGTCGGTATACTATAAAATAAAATAATTTTAGACAAAAACATAATTCATTAATGCGAAATCGGGGGGACAATTAAAGATAGACAGTCGAACAATTGTATAAGACTACATATATAGGATGTACAGTAAAATACAGTTTCCGGCACATAAAATATGTATATAATAAGATACGAAAGTGTGAGCGTGAAGGGGAAGTATGATACGAGTGTGGAAAATCAAATCACGAAATATAGTTAGTTGTTGAGTAATAAAACGATAAAGTTTTCGAAATGGACAATTGATAAATTTAAAGCAGTCGAATAAAAATAAAAATCAAACATTTAAGAGCGAACTTGAGTGAGAACAACAACTTTATTCGCTGGAATTAATAATGAACAAAATAATAACTATAATAATAATAATAATAATAATAATAATAATAATGATAATTATGATGGTAACGGTAATAACAAAATAACGGTAGAAAAACTCAATGACACTTACAGAAATAAGGACGGAAAAACTTAATTGGATTATGAAGAGGTATAGGAGAAATATCGAAATCGTAACCACAAAACAAGGAAATGATAAGGTGTTAAAAGTTTGCCCAATTTAATTCTGGGTTTGTTTTTATGGGGGAGGTTATTCTACCTTACGACGTAGTCTTCTTTAATTCTATTCCGTTTCAGTTTACAAGTACAGTGTTTTTCCGTGTTGAGTCTACACACACACACACACACACACACACACACATATATATATATATATATATATATATATATATATATATATATATATATTATTTTAGAGTATACTAAATACAGATCTGTATACAGACGGTTTGCCATTATGGATACTTGTGGTTTTTGCCCCAGTTTGTGTAGAGCAGGCCTGAGGTAGTACGAGTGTGACTGTGATTGATACAGGTAAATTTGTGCTGCCTTACGGAAGAAACACAAATTTGAGGTGCATCTTGCTCCGGAAAAATTATGCACCGGAACTAATAATAATTGGGTGGTGTCTGCAATACAAACTAACGAAGATTGCAATAAGTTGAATACGGATATGGATGTTCTTTGAACGAGACTAACACGGATCATTATTGCTTTCAGTGATTATGAACCACGTACGAAAACCTCGTCACTATTTTTACCCCCTATTTGCTTGGTAATGCTACTGCGAGCTGCACGCACCTTGAAATGGGCGTATGGGCGGAATGGTGCTCTATGTAAAAAGATGTTTAACTCTTCTTACTTCCACTTTAACTATGAATTCATCGATGTTTTTATATACCGGGTATGGCAAAAAAAAACTAGGCCACTATTTTAAATGTATATTTTAAACAATTATAAGGATTTTTTTGTAAGCAAAACAGACGTACTAGCGCTCGAAAAAGCGCGAAATCGAGGCTATAGGCCAAAAATAAGCTAGTCCCAAATTTCAGTAGCTGCTAAACCATGGGCTAGGCTATATTTCTGATTTAACCTGCGAAATAAAGTCGAAGTATTCGTGTGAAGACAAGTTATTAATACAAAATTGTTGATTAGAAAAAGGTTGAAGAGCACGAAAATTACTTACAGAGTTTCCGAGTAAGCCATGGACTAGAGCTGGTTTGAATTATATCATAGACAAAGTGAAGGAAACTGGTGATGTAGAGCGTAGAAAGAGAAAGGGTAGTGGGAGGCCTAGAACGGCTCGAACACGAGCAAATATCGATCTCGTAGGGACAAGAATAGTGAGTCAAGAAGAACCTGGGACGCATTTAACGCCAAATGAAATAGCCACCGAAATAGTAATATCTGACAAAAGTGTTCGGCAAATAGTAAAATTTGACCTAAACTTGAAGGCATACAAAAGAGTTTCAGTACAAGCTTTAACTGACATTCATAAGCAAAATCGCTTGCTATGTTGCTAACAGTTCCTCGTTAGATTTTCACTACGTACAGTTCGTACGATATGGTTTTGTGATAAGAAAATATTTACAGTTAGTAAACCAATTAATAAACAGAATGATCGTGTATATGCCGCTGTCACAAGGAAATATGATATAACACCTGAAAGGTTGTTAAGAGAAATACAGAGATTTTCTCCTAGTGTAATGGTCGGTGCAGTATTTTCAAAACTCGGAAAGACAAAAATAGTTTTTGTAGAACCAGGAATACGAATGGATTCGGAATATTACTGTATTTACGTTCGTGTTCCATATTTTAAAGATATTAGGCAAATATGCGGTGATAACTTCGTTTTCCAGCAAGATGGTGCACCTTGTCATCGCGCTCAAGCCACAGTTGATTACCTGAGACAAAAAGCCCCTGATTTCATAGAACCTGCAATGTGTTCGACTAACAGCCCGGATTTAAATCCGTTCAACTACTAAAAGAAAAGATTTACTGCCCTGGTCATCAAATCCGAAATGTTGAACAATTTAGAGCTACAATCGTGGACGAATGGCGTAGCATATCGCAACGATATTTGAACAGTGCTATCGACGAGTGGCGAATGCGTTGTGAGGAGCTCTGTTGGGATAATGACGGAGGGCATTTTGAACATCTCTTGTCATGATCTGTAAGATAAGTGATCCTATACTGAAGAAAGGTTGTTTTAAAGTTTGTTTACATTATTTGTTTAAAATATACATTTAAAATAGTGGCCTAGTTTTTTTTTGCCATACCCGGGATATAGATAGATAGATTTCATATATATATATATAATATATATATATATATATATATATACTGTATATACGTGTTACAAAAGTGCTGTCCTACTTCCGTGAATAAAAAAACAAAGAAAAGCAATTTCATAGATTTAAGAGATTTTAGTTCTCCAACGTCGTTCAGTTACCGAACAACCAATGCATACATTTATTTGAAATCATATTTCCAAGAAACACGCATACACTGAAAGTTAGTGTTGTTAAATTAGAAAACAATGGCTCGTTATAATAAGAAGCATTTTTTATTAAAATGCCTTTCGAAATAAATGATTTACTTCAAAACGTTTGTTTTGGTTGTCATGGTAACTGAGCCACGTTGAAGAACTTAAATTTCTTGCATCCGAGATTTTGTCTTCCACTATTCAACATCAAGTTTTCTCGTGAGCAGCGCGTAACTTGAAAGTTTTGTTTAACTTTGATTTTAAATTTGGATAAGTAGAGTTAAGTTTAGAATTTTGAATTCGTTACTTTTTTTTTGGTTTGTTTTTTTGCTTAGATTTGTCGCACTCTGTTTGGGAAACATTGAGTTGACTTTACGGAGACAGATTTGGTAAAATTTAAGATTCGCCACAATGAATTTTTTTAGTTAAAAATAATCACCTAGACCTAATCTAACCTGACCTAACGTAACCTAACTTAACCTAATTTAATACTGAATAACTTACCTAAGGTGAAAATTAACAAAGGTGTAAAATTTATTGTCGTGAATCTAATATTTAGCCTCGATTTCATACATCTCGAGTTGTTCCTCTGTACTCCAGTGTGTGTTGAAAGTAGAGTGAAGCAAGGGGAGGAAGTCATGGAATCGATAAAATCCTTGGTAGGAAGGAAGTACTTAAGTGCAGAAGCGGCATGAGATTTACCTGAAGGTATATTGGTGTCAACACTGACGCATGGCTGTAAAACAAGTTTAGCATTATGCTTTGCTATCAAAAGTGAGAGTCGTTGAGACGAATAATTTAAGAAAAGTGATTAGTGTAAAACGGATTGACCGGAGGAGAAGTGAAAATGCTTGTGAAATGTGTATTAGAGAGTGGCGAGAATGAATAATAATAATAATAACAACAGAATTGTGAAAAGGTGTATCGCAGTGAGTGCGTAAGTGTAACAAGTAGAGAAAGACCTTGTAAAAGATGGAAAATTGTAATTATTAGTAAATGTATGAATAAACGCAGAGACGATGTAAATATGACACAAAAGTTAACTAGAAACGGAGAGGAATGGAAACGGTTTGTGAGGTGTAGAAATAGAAACGTTGGTATCACCTGAAGTACCAAACTTTTTATGAAAGATAACACTGAATTCCTAAGGCTGGAGTGGTACCTTATTCTCATGATGATTCCTATGTATTCTCATGTCTGTAATTGATTTGAGTGTCCTCGATCTCGAGTTTAAGCGTTGTGACCACCCCATGGAGTATAGGAAATGGGTTCCGAGATAATGTATGTATGTATGTATGTATTTATGTATGTATGTATGTATGAGTGAATGTATGTTTCATATATATGTATGCATGTATGTATGTATATATGTATGCATGTATATATGTACGTACGTACGTATGTATGAGTGAATGTATGCATGTATGTAAATACGTACGTATGTATATATGTATACAACGTGATACATTATGTAGTACACTATACATTATTTCCTAAAAGGGTCCGCAAAGATCCGCAAAGCATCTCAGATGGTCCGTAGGGAGCAAAAGTTTGGAAACCACTGCATTAGATAACACCCAGTTTTAAAGAATTATATAAAGGGAAAAATGTATCAAGTTATCTCCGAAAAAGCAAGCAGGAATGGGGATATAAAATGAAAATATGAATGACGAATTGTTCTCAAATTTATTTAAGCAAATGGAAGGAATGACCAAGGGTGAATGCGTATACAGTGTATCTTTCTTGAATTATGAACTATGTATCACAGGATATGGTAGAGTATTTTAGGCTTATCATATCTCCTCGACCATGAAATAAACCAACGCTTTTAATGTAAATTTCTAATTTAGAAGTGGTCATTTTTTTAATTTATTAAATTTAATATGACAGTTCTCAGAAAAGCATATTTATGTCAAACGATATAGATTGTTAAAGGAGACAGTTTTAGTCTCGAGTTTTGGGTTACCTTAAATTTACCTTAAATTTACCTTAAAGCGCTTCTGCCTCAAGGGTGCGCTGCTCCCACGAAGTCCACTCAGCGCCTCCTGAGGCGGGGCCACGACGGGGTCGCCACCCTTCTTTTCTCTTGCTCCTGCCACACGATTTGGTTCCCTATTGAATTTGTGGGGGCTGGTCTGGCAGAGGAATACCCTGACACTGTGGGTTGGTCGGGTATGTTGGCTAAAAACATGTCCAAGTGTTTTTTAAAAGTATCTACTGGGACTGCACTTATATCTCTAAGGTACTGAGGCAAGGAGTTAAACAGGCGAGAACCCTGCCTAGAGATACTATTATACTGAAGGGTTTGAATCCTTCTCAGACTGTTTGGTGGGAGGTGATATTTTTTACACATTCTGCCAGTTCTTGTTAAGGTGGGCACAATTGGTTCAGTATTGGGGGCAACTAAAAGCCCTTCTAGAATTTTCCAGGTGTAGATTAGGATGTATCTCTCAAACCTTCTCTCTATGGAATAAAGGTTGAGGCCTCTAAGCCTATCCCAGTAGTTTAATTTGTTTTTACTCACCTGTTGCCCATCAGGTTGTTTAATATACGAGGTAAAGGTTCTTTGTAGGCCCTCAATTTTTTGCAATTCATTCTGTTTGTGGGGAAACCATAATTGAGAGCAGTAGTCAATGCGTGCCTTGCGGCACTCCACTAATCACTTCTTTTTCTATAGATCTTGCTCCATTTACAGTTGTTATTTGTTTTCTGTCAGAGAGAAAGGCATGGATCCATTTTCCTACTTTTCCACAAATACCAAGTTCTTTTAGTTTATGGAATAATATACCATGGTCAACCTTGTCAAAAGCTTTTGCAAAGTCTAGATAGATGACATCAACATTGTGGTTTTCTCCCAAGTATTGTAGGATTGTATTGCAATGGTCTATAAGTTCAGTAAGGCAGGATCACTTGTATCTGAAGCCATGTTGAAAGTCTTCTAAGAGATGTTCATTTTCTATAAAACTGACAATGTGCCTTTTCAGGACTTTCTCAAATATTTTAATAATATGGGAAGTCAAAGATATGGGTCTATAGTTCTTGGCTTCCTTTCTTTTGCCTCCTTTGTAGATTGGGGTAATATTTGCTTGTTTCATGATTGGTGGTATTCTACTGGTGTCTAGTGAGGATCTCCACAGGATTTTCAAAGGCAGAGATAAAGTATGTTTGCATTCCTTAAGAATCTTGGCTCCAATTCCATCTGGACCAGGGGCTGAACTCCCCGGTAGCTCTATTATTGCCTGTTGTATATCTCTAGTGGTTATTTGTATATCTTCCAATAATGGTCTGTCTTGGTCATTTTCTTCTCCATCAAAAAATGCTGTAGTTTTTATTTTCTTTGCTACTACAGGGGTACTCCAGCTTAAAGCATATTGAGATTGTAAAATGTTTGCCATTTCCTGTGTATTAGATGTGAGAGTTAGTCCATCTTTAGCAAGCAATGGGCCAATGGTCGTTTTGATAACTGCTTTGCGTTTAGCATAGCTAAAGAAGAATTTGCCATTTTCCTTTATAGTGCCAATAGCTTTGTGTTCATTATCAATATTCTCTCTTATGGTTGACTCCTTTATTTTAAGTTCTAACATCAGTATCTGATTCCGGATGTTACTATGTCTTGTATCACTTAATTGCTTTGTCAGTTGTTTAGATAGCTTTGTTCTCTTTCTCATAAGTGTCCTTCTGTATCTGTGCTCTTTTGTCCGGTGCTTCTGTGCACTATCGTTTTTCTTTGGTGTGTGTTTGTATAATGCTGATGACAGCAGGTATTGTATTCTACTCCAGCATTCTTCTGGCTTTAGGTTTTCTAATTCATCTTCCCAGTTTATTTCTCCCAGACAGTTATTTATTGATGTCCAGTCTGACTTGTGCAGGTTTAGGTCAGAGTATGGCAAGTTCGTTTAGCATGGGTCTTGCTTACATTTGTGGAGGGACAAGTTTGTGAATATGTGCATGACATTGTGGTCGGAGTGTATAGTTGGTGTTATAACAATGTGGTCAATTGTAGTTGCATTATTTGTCAGCACTAAATCTAGGATATTATTTTTTCTAGTTGGGCAGTGTACATGTTGTACTAGGAGCAGTTTTTCCATAAACTCATTCAGGTGTTTTGATTTGGACCTTTTTGTCCCTGATTTCATACCACCATATTGGTTCCAGGTGCAATTTGGGAGATTAAAGTCTCCTGTAATGATTAAGTCTCTTGTTGAGTCTACAATAGCTGGGCATTGCCTGATTTTTTCCAGAACTTCAGTGAGTTCTAGATGGGAGCTATCTGGGGGGCTATAGATATTCACTAGTATTATGTCTTCTTTATTTATGCTGAGCATGATGATTAGGAGTTCACAGGCTCCATTTGAGTATGCCATGAGCAGTTCACTTTGAATGTTTTCAGGGATGTACATCAGGACACCACCATTTAGACGGTCTTCTCTGTCACATCTATGGGTGGTGTACCCTTTGATTGCAATTTCACTACTCATGATCATGGGGTTCAGGTGTGTTTCTGTGAGGGCTATAACTGTGCTAGTAGTGTGTTCCACTAGGCTCTTTAGGTAAGGTACTTTGGTATGGTTTGAGTTTGGGTAAAGGCCCTGGATGTTTAAGTAAATTATTGATACATTTGTGGAGCCATTTGTTTCATCTCCCACATATAGAGCATTTGAAGGGTTCCTGCTGGGGTTCTCGTTTGCTTTTGTATGAGGAGCCCAAGTGAGCTTTGAATGTCTTGTATTTGTTTTATGAGGTGGTAAAACCCCAATGGGGTTTCATGGTTGCTTGCTGTACTATTTTCACCAGTGGGCTTACCTGGACCCGCTACATCAGCATAAGATCTGGGTGCAGGAATGGTATTTGGTCTTGGGTTTTCTTTCACCCCTTGGGCCAAATAGTGCTGAGGGATAGTAGGCTCACTATCCTGGTTCTTGGTTTTTCTCATGTTTTCTTTCACGTGGTTGGAATCGGATTGCTCCCTTCAGGTGGGCCAGATTGCAGTTCTCTTTAAAACAACTTCTTTCCCACCATGAGCTCTGGCAAATTTGGGGATGAAAATTAGATTAGAGTTTTTGACCTTGTTCACATTTACCGAAATTCGTAGCTCAGGGGGTAACTGTTTCCTTGTAAGCGAAATGAAGTAACTGAGTGCGGGCGTTCGAATCCCGATCGTGCTGATAAATAATAATTCAGAAGTTAGGACAGTGGGCCGCATTAGCCTGGTTCGAGCGTTGTGCCAGTTCCTGGCCCTCCTCACTCATTATTTCATTAGTAGAAGAGCGATTCAATGTTGTACATTAACTCTGTTGATATTTATTAACAAACACCAACAAAGAACACAAGACTGGGCTTTCCTTCACAGTTTACAAAATACTTGAAGACGTAAAATTTTGGACAAGTTTAATCTGATGGTAAAATTTTTAACATTTATGCCCCCCCCCCTCCTTTATCTCTGGGGAAATAAAGGAACCTGCTTTGAGGAAGAGAACAGATTCGAATCTCAAAGAAGCGGCCGATTTAATTTGCCAGAATGGGGATAGATGTCCGAAACAGTTAAAACCTGACGGCATTTCACCAGTAAAGAGCATGTTCAAAGACGGGAAAATATCATGCATTCATGCTATCAAGTGTTCAGGCATGTCTAATTCCGGAATCAGAACATGTTAATAACCCGATACATGATAATATTATGCGTGGCGATTAACCAAGCTACACTGCGAAAGTGGTCTAGTTTCAAAAAGTTTCGTGACTCATTAAAATAAATTAACTATCAAAGTCTCCAAGCCAGTGTCAGTAGTTCAGTGGGTAATACCGTTTTCCTGTAATCGAAGTAAAGAAAATGAGGTCGGAGTTTCGAATCCCGATGATCTTGGTCATAATAATAATACAGAAGTAGAGCAATGGGCCGCATTAGTTGGCCTGAACGTTGTGCCAATTTCTGCCATCTTTGAGGTATAGTGGTTCAATACTAGGAACCTACCGCGAAAACAAAACATGTTAATTTATGTAGCCATATAAAAGAACTGTGAAAAATGTACCGACGGAAATCAACTCTTAATGAAAAAGACGATATGAACTTCTGTTAATAAATAATGAATGAATAAATGAATGAATAAATGAATAAATTAATAAATCCACACTCGCGTCTAAAGTGTTCTCCTAAAGTCTAAACCATAAACACTTTCATGGGATCTTTTTCAGTTTTATGAACTGTAAAAATTTTAAATAAAAATACATTTTTCTAGTGTAGTTTTATCTGCTAATTTAAAAAATAATCTCTTTTTGGAGAAACGAAAAAAAATTATAATAATTTGCGTCCAAAGTTCTAATCAAAGCGTAGCGTACGCTATTTGTAATGAATTTGTTTCATTCCGCAAAAACACTGGTTGGAAGGATCAAAACTCCCTCTGAATACCATAATCAAATTTATTTATTGTTGGTGTAAAGAGTATGCAAGCGTCAAGTTTTGCAAGGATAAACTTGATATGAGTCATCCTACTGTGGTTGATTACAACAACTTTTTAAGAGAGGTAAGTTACCAAGATCAGAAACTAAACTAATCTTAACTTTACCTAACCTAACAACTAAACCTAACCTAACAACTGAACTCAACCTAATAACTGAACTCAACCTAACAGCCAAACTTAACCTAACCTAATCAACCTAACCTACACAACCAAACTTAACCTAACCTAACCAACTTAACCTAAGCTAACCAACCTAACCTAACACAACTAAACCAAAATGCTGCACGATATTTCTAACTTTTCAGTTGAAAAAGGCTAGTCTAGGCTTTTTCTCCAAAGCAAGAATAGTACTTTAGAGGCAAATTTTTATAATTTTTTTTCGTTTCTCCAAAAAAGAAAATGTTATTTTTGAAATTAGCAGATAAAACTACACTAGAAAAATGTATTCGTTCATAAACCTAAAAAGACCCCTTTCAAGTCGCTGCAATTTAAACTTTCAAAAGAGAGTACCTCGAATTTAGTAAATGACAGTAATTTTTCAATGATGCAATGGTACTCTTTGTTATCCAAAATGTCTGCCAAATGTGTTCAACGGTGAAACACGTTTTCTCAGCATATTAACACTGAAAAAATCATTACACGTAATCAGAGGCAAAATGGAATGAATGAGTAAAGTTGATCTTTTCTAAAAGCAAGTCATAAGCAATAAAATTTTAGTTTATATTTTAGCCCAAATACGGAATTGAATAATTCTTTATTTATTTATAAAATGAAATAAAGTTTTACAATTTACAATTTTGTGTTGTTACAATAATTTTAATATAAAATAAATAATTGTGAAATCGGACTATTTATTTGATTTAATTTGATCTTTAAGCTTCAGGATTTACTGGGTGTGTATATATACATATATATTATATTTTTTAAGGAAATTGTACTTAATACATTGACACTAATTCAACTATTTATCATTATTTCTGAAGTAAAAGTAAGGCATAATATTTTAGTTAAAAAACAGAGGACAGGAAAGTTCCTTTGTACATATTCGATATATTGAAATTTTTATTACATTCACCAATCTTTACAGTTAGATGGGGCTATGTGTTGACCGAGTGTTTTTGTTCCTTCTTTGGAGCGAGGTAAAACTCTTTGCTCTCCCCTCCGCTGTTTAATGTGTATATTGATGGTTTAATTGCTTCATTTGATGAAGCAAATGTTGGATGTTGTGTAGATAACATGGGAATAAATAACTTAGTCTATGCTGATGATATGGTATTAATAAGTCCTTCTGTTAAAGGTCTGGATTGTCATCTAAAAATCTGCAAATTATATTCGCAGAAACATATTTATTTTGCTGTTACAAAAACTAAGGTTATGCAATTTCATCCCAAAAGCTTTAATCAATCAGCTGATATTAGCTTCAAAATAAGAGGTGAGCCAATAGAGGAAGTACAAGAATTTAAGTATTTGGGTCAAAGTACGGCCGCCTCCTTGAATGATGATTCAGATATAAGAAAACAATATCGAAGCCTCTTTGCTAAAGCAAGTATGACTATAAGCAACGTCCGATTCTGTACAAGTGAAGCTAAAGACACTCTTTCGAACCTTCTGCAGTAATATTTATGGGCAGCAACACTGGGTGAATTATAAAAAATGTCCTGGCAAAACCCTAAATTTGATTTACTTCAGATCTCTCAGACTCCTACATAACTAACCCCCAATATGCTCAGCTTCACAAACGTTTGCTGACCACAATATCGCGAACCTCCTGGAGGTAAGAAGACCTACTCAATAGAGTCTAATACAAAGAATTTAAAAAACCAGCTAACCCAATTATCCAAACTATTCGTCAGTCCTGCCATATGTCTTCTAAGCATGGACTTTATGGTATAAAAAGTTTGTCTGTAGCTTCACTTAAGTTCAACACTGCTCTTTTTCATTACTTGTGTTTCTCTCATTACCATTTGACAGACAGCCGGGGCCGGGCATTTGTATTTTTATTTTATTTTTTATTTTTTCAGTTTGTTTTATTATTATTTGTTATATGGATTATTGGGTCTGTCAATAAACATTTTAAATTTTACTTATATATATATATATATATATATATATATATATATATATATATATATATATATATATATATATATACACACATTTAACTGCAAACACGCAGTATAATTAACGTAAAGAACGACGCTTGTATAGGAGATATTCCGCGCAAGATGAGAGAGAGAGAACGAAACAAATGAAAAAATAAGGTAACCACCCGGGAATCGAACCCGGGATCTTCCGATTGCCGGTCAGATATGATAACCATTACACCATGGGCCTCACTCATTCAATATAACACAAACCGTATTCAACCTACTGTCCACCTACTTTTGGTTCACCGTGTATAATGTTTCAGACCAACAAAGACCCGAGGATCCACTCATGGCTGGTCTACCTAACTGTGTTCGTAATTGTGTATTATGCATGTCCTCCGTGGTGGCGGAGAGGACCTACAATTTTACGTGGGTTCCGAACCACAAAGCCTTAATTTTACTACCTTAAACTATACCCAATCTGTCAACATATGCGTCTAATAGATTCTTAAGCATGTTTATAGATGTGCTACTAATTGCTTCTAAATGACCTTCCACGTTCATCTGATATACTGAACTTCAGAATGTTTGCAGATGATACAACTGTCTCTTTTTCTTGCAAAGATGTTAATACAGCTAAGAATATATTTCATTCAGAATTCATCAGTGTAATGAAATGGTTGACCACCAATAAACTCTTCCTAAATACCAGTAAAACAAATTTCATGATTTTTATTAATAAAAATGTATATCTTGATGAATTTAATGTTAATAAAATCGACATAAAGGACTGTACTATAACAAAATTTCTTGATGTAATGCTAGATAAGAATTTGCAATGGAGTGATCATGTAAATTATATCGCGAAAAAAATTTCAAGGAGCGTTGCTATAATGTTTAAACTTAGAAATGTAGTCCCTAAACAAGTTTTATTGACTCTTTATCATACTCTTGTTCTTCCTTATATAACATACTGCACCCTTGTTTGGGGAAACTCCGCTAACAACGCATTAAATGGTATCTTTGTCATCCAAAAACGAGCAATAAGGTTATTATCTGATGCTGATTTCCTTGATCACTCAAGTGCATTATTTAAAGAGCTAAACCTACTAAAGCTCAACGATACAACCAAACTGGCACATTTTATTTTTATTTACAAGTGTAAGAACAGAATCATTAATTTGCAATGGGTAAATAGATATTTTGTAACTCATCAAGAAATCCACTCGTATTAGACCAGAAATAGATCAAAGCTTGTTATACCTCAATTTAGATTGTCTTCATCTCAAAAACTACCCATTTTCATTGGATTGAAACTATGGAATGACTTGCATGCCGATATAAAAAATATTGTGAATGTAAATTTGTTTAAAACGAAGTTGAAATCCCGATTAATAATGGCATACGAACAAAAATCTAGGATTAATGTCCACTAATATTGTTTAATATTGTAATACATGTTTTACCTATTAATAATACTTATTTACTTATTTATTTATTTATTATTATTAATTAATAACAACTAGCTGCTTATTTTTAATAAGTGCCCAGTAAAGCCTAAAGCTTAAGGGCCAAATTAAATAAAATATATAGTCGAGCTTCAAAATTATTCATGTCATTGTAAATTGAAAAAATGTATTTATTTTATTTTTATTAATAAAGGTTATTCTATTCTATTCTACCAGCAAACTATTCCAGCTATTTACTACAGTATTCTATGCGTACAAAAGTTTTTGCCAACTGCTGTCTCGAACCTTCTACTTGTCAACTTACACCCGTTATTTCTAGTCCTATTATATTGTGATATTTCGAAAAAGCTACCTCTATCTACGTTATCGAACCAATTCATAATTTTAAAAACCTGGATTAGATCACCCCTTAGCATTCTAGTCTCGAGTGTAGTCAATTTTAACTCCTTAAGCCTATCCTCGTACGACTTCGACCTAAGAGACGGAATCATCTTAGTTGCTCGTCTTTGAACTCTTTCGATTTTGTCTATATTTTTGCGCATATGCAGATTCTAAAATTGGATCGCTTACTTCAAATGGGGTCTAACTAATGATTTATAAAGAGGAATAATAATATCGCGCGATTTGGACTCAAAATTCCTAGCTATAAAACCTAGCACCTTCTTCGCTTTATTGACCACTGCTGTACTTTGTTTCGGCACTTTTAAATCACCAGTGACTATAACTTCTAAATCTTTTTCTTGCTCTACGTTTGCTAACTCCTTTCCTGATATACTATACGCAAAATTACCGTTACGCGAACCTATATGTAAAATTTTGCACTTATCGACGTTAAATCTCATTTGCCATGTGAATGACCAATCAACGATTTTATTCAGATCTTCCTGGATTTTACTTCTATCTTCGTCACTAATCGCTCTACCACCCAACTTCGTGTCATCCACAAACTTTGAAACTGTACTGACTAAGCCGACATCTAAATCGTTAAGAAAAAGCAAGGAAACTAATACAGAACCCTGAGGAACGCCGCTCGCTACATTAGCCCAACACAACTCCGCTCCATCAACGACCACCTTCTGTTTCCTACCTCGCAACCACTCTTCTAATCAATTTATTACTACACCCCTGATTCCATGAGCCTTAATTTTTTTCAATGAGTCTTTTGTGCGGTACGGTGTCAAACGCTTTTTGAAAATCTAAATACACTAAATCTACCGCCCGATGACTATCGTAAACTTCAACCACGCCTTGAAAAAATTCTAAAAAATTAGTTAAGCAAGATTTGTTTCGCCTAAAACCGTGCTGCGTATTTCTAACTAAGTTATGCAATTCTAAGTGTTCGACTGTACGATCCCTAATTATCGATTCCACTAGCTTACCTACAACAGACGTTAAACTGATTGGCCTATAATTTCTCGCCGCAACTTCATCGCCTTTCATGAAGATAGGTGTTACATTTGCTAACTTGAAATTATCTGGTACGCACCCGACAGAAATAGACGCATTAAAAATCTTTGTTAGCGGTGCAACAATGCTTTCTTTTAATTCGATTAGTTGTATGGGATATATGGAATCCGGCCATCGGTGATTTTCGCATTTTCATTTTATCAATAGAGCGCATTACATCCCTTTCACTAACCACAAGATTATCCCAAATATTACCATTATCAAAAGGTATTATGTCTATGACCGTAGGGATATTCGTTACATCTTCTATAGTAAAAACTGACGTAAAAAATTCGTTTAGTAAGGTAGCCGTTTGCTTGTTTTGAGAAACTAGCTCTCCGTTAACATTTTTCAAAGGACCTAAGACATTTTTTACTGGATTCCTATTGTTGACGTATTGAAAGAATCGCTTGGGGTTTTCTTTGCCGTCACAAGCAATGGAGATTTCAAATTCGCGGTTGGACTTTTTTATTACACTTTTCGCTTCACGCCTTAGAGATATGTAGTTATTTCGTAACCACAAATTGTCTTTATCGCACTTATGTAGCCTATAAGCCCTATCTCTACTCTTTATAATATCTACTACTCTAGAAGTAAACCACAAAGGCTTGTTTACTTTCGCGCGTTTAATCTTGTACGATATACATTCCTCATTTATAGTCCTAAATACTGTTTCAAACGATTCCCACATTAGTTTTGCGTTGGAGATCCCCATTACGTTTTCCCAATTGACGTGTGACAACTTATTTCGAAATTTAAAAAAGTCTGTGTGCTGGAAGTTAGGAACTTTAGTCGAGTTAGCTGGTTTCGAGTGACTTACTGAGAGGACAAACTCTACCATATTGTGATCGCTATTGCTTAACGGTTCTATTACTTGAAGATCAGTGATTAGCCTATCATCCGCAGTTATTGCTAAATCTAAAATACTGTCCAACCTCGTAGGTTCCCCAACCTTTTGAATAAGAAAGCTATCTTCGAGAAAATTAACTAAACGATTACCTTCCGCGTCTCCCTGCATTGTATCGTAATTCACGTTGGCGCAATTAAAGTCACCCATAACTAAGGCCTGCTTACTACCTAATATTCTCTTTAGTTCACGATATAACGCTTCGTCCGTATCAGCTGTGTGATTAGGGGGCCTACTGTATATATAACCGCAACAAGAAATTTGAAATCGTTCAATTTAAGTTCTGCTATAGTCGAATCTATCGATTCTGGAATTCTGTGCTTTACTTCTATAACTTTCGCAATATTATCTTTGATATACAAAATAACACCGCCTCCTCGCCTACCTATTCTGTTTTTAACAAAAAGTCTAAAACCTCTAATTTGATACTCTCCAACAAAGTCACGTGTTTCACTACTAAGCCACGATTCATTTATCGCAATTAAATCATAGTCTTTACAATGCAATTAAAGAAAAAAATTCGTTTACTTTATTTTGTAGGCTACGAGCATTTAAAGATAAAAACTTCAAATTGTTTGTAATTGCAATACCTTCGCGAGTGCAAGGGAAATTTGAGGAAATTACGCCGGGACCGTTCGAGTTACGGCAGCCTGAAAAGAAGAGACAGTATTATGAAATATATATATATATATATATATATAATATATATATATATATATATATATATTAGGGTTGAGTGAAAAAACTTTTTTAGAATTCAGTTTTGTACGGGCACCCAAAAGTTGCTCTGTGGTACCAATAAGAAATCTGTAATATTAGCTACCTGCGACATCAACTTCACCGGCCCCAAGGAGGTCAAAGATTTTGCCTTTAGGTGCCCCCAAAAATTAAAGAAAAATTCAAAGATTTAAGCGTACCTTCCGTTGTGTTTATGCTAGGAAGATCATTTTTGTTTCATTTGATTTGACTATTTATGTTCTTTAACTTTTATCTTATACACTTTTCTCCCATTCCTCACAGAAATTTGTAAAATTTGGTATTTCATGAAAAATACTAACAAAAATAGGAATTTCTATTTGTTTCGGTGAGTTTCTCAACTTTAGTAGATGTTTTAGCACCATTTTAAGGTTTTCATTTGTTTAGATTTTCACAGATTTAAATTATGTCATAAATATATTATTTAGGGTTTGTTATTTATACTATATTACATTATAATTTATATCTCTTTTTCAGATTATTTGATTGCTTTGATAAATTTTTATATTGAATCTGATTCGCTAAAAACATTTACAGTCACTAATATAATTTAATTCTATTCCGACGCACAAAGCAAAATTAGGCATGACTTCCATGGCCTCGAATGAATCAGCAAAAATGAAGACGAGGAATACTCAACAGCTGAATCCAATCTTTGGACCACCAAAGGATCTCTCACTGATTTATTTGCCTTCGTCCGAAGATATACTTCAATGTTTCCTTTATGTTAGACAGGAAAGAATTAAGTCAAGAGAAGCTAATCCAAAAATTTATGATGTTGCTGCAGTCGTTGCCCAAAAAGTAAAGACTTTATGGGATCGTGCTTCTATTCCAACTAGCCATCATAAGACCATAACGCAGCGCATCCAAGGTTTGTACGGAAAATATCAAAATGTCTTAAAACAATTCAAAGGGCGAAAAGACCAAGCAAGCATCTTCTCAAGCATTGCTCCACAAACTTAAACATGACTCATTGAAGCTCTTTGATATAGCTTCTTGTAAATGTGAAGACTTCCTGACATGTCGTTGTGAGAAAGACCGAAAAGTTCCTGTTTTGGAAAGAGATTTCTTAATGACCAACGAACGTCTCGAAAAATGATGATTGGATCCGTAGATAAAGTGGTCACCAAAAAGGTGAAAAAAAAGAAAAAGGCACACAAAAGTGTGAGGAATATACAGCACGGATCTCGAAAGGAATGAAAGAATTTGATATTACTGCAACTGTTTCGTCAAGTTCCAGCGAAACGAATGAAAGCAATGAGTTGTTAAAACTCACGACAAAGCCATTAATTAATCCCAGACCTTCACAAATGAAAATGAGAATGAGAACCTTCTTCTTGCAATGATTACTGATAACCGGCCAAACATTCGAAAATTGGCAATACGAAGGGTCGAAGTAGCAAGATTTCAAGCTGAAAAAATGAAAAGCATTCGCGAGTTCAGTGTACTGAAGCTAAATTTCCATGCACTTGACTACACTGTTATTATATTTTGGACAGATAGTCCCATCAGGCTTGAGCCACCATTGACAAAACACTTAACCAAAGAGGAGTTGACATCATTGGCTCTTTCAATTCCCTTTTCATATACAAGCAGTAGAAAGGAGTATCAAACTTGTAACAGAAGCGGCAAGAGCAGTTTATGGAAGTGAGAGGAGAGATGGCTACGTTAAAACTAAATTGCATCTCAAACAATAATGAAATAATTTGAAACCAAGAGAGACTACAAATCTGAATAAGAAGCTTTCTGAATTATTGTGGTGGGTGGGTTAGGGTAGAACTCAAAGAACAGCCACCTCCACGTGGTGAGGTCTGGGTAATTTAAGCCGAGATAGGCATGGTTCGTATCTAGCTTAAATTAGCGGAGAGCTGCTCCAATAAACCAATATATTTAAAGCCATGCAACTATTTTATGAGCTTCTAAAAGAAAACTGAATCACTGAATGCCGCTTAACATCAACCAATCAATGAAGGTAATAAAAACTCCTATTTTTGTTAGTATTTTTCATGAAATACCAAATTTTACAAATTTTTGTGAGGAATGGGAAAAAAGTGTATAAGAGTAAAGTTAAAGAACATAAATAGACAAATCAAATGAAACAAAAATAATCTTCCTAGCATAAACACAACGGAAGATACACTTAAATCTTTGAATTTTTCCTTAATTTTGGGAGGCACCTGAAAGGCAAAATCTTTGACCTCCTTGGGGCTGGTGAAGTTGATGTCGTAGGTAGCTAATATTTTACAGATTTCTTATTGGTACCACAGACCAACTTTTGGGCACCCGTACAAAACTGAATTCTGAAAAAAGTTTTTTCACTCCACCCTAATATATATATATTATATATATATACATATATATATATATATATATATATTAATCAAGAAAAGACTGGATGCCTGGCTCAGGACAGTACCAGATGAGCCGGGCGTGCCTGGCTATGTACGGTGGAGAGCGCAAGAAAGTAACTCGCTCCTCCACCAGGCCAGACCTAGAGGCGGGGCCATCAGCTTGACCTCCGTGTGAAGAGAGACCAACACACGAAACAACATAAGGTTCATAAGGTAAGGTATATATACCTTTGGTTAGCTTCCGCCAGAATTGTTCATTCTGACGAAGGTCAAGCTTTTCACTCCACCTTAGACCTACAGTTTAACGTGGAATCCGAACCACGCCCCATCAGCAGCCCAGCGTCTTAACCACTAGGCCACCTAGGGTACCCATTTATCTACCAACCACTTTCTTTTTTGTGTGGAAGGATGAACAGCTGGGTTTTGCTGCGCGCCGGCTGCCGTCGGGTCTCGAACCCGGGGCCGATGGATTCGTAGTCAGCGACGTTAACCACTACACCACCGAAACGCATATATATAAATATATATATATAAATAAAATCGTTGATTGGTCAGTCACATGGCAAATGAGATTTAACGTCGATAAGTGCAAAATTTTACATATAGGTTCGCGTAACGGAAATTTTGCGTATAGTATGTCACTGATGATTTAAAAGTGGCGAAACAAAGTACAGCAGTGGTCAATAAAGCGAACAAGGTGCTAGGTTTTATAGTTAGGAATTTTGAGTACAAATCGCGCGATATTATTGTTCCTCTTTATAAATCATTAGTTAGACCCCATTTGGAGTACGCGATCCTAAATTTTAGAATCCGCATATGCACAAAGATATAGATAAAATCGAAAGAGTTTGAAGACTAGCAACTAAGATGATTCCGTCGCTTAGGTCGAGGTCGTACGAGGATAGGCTTAAGGAGTTAAAATTGACTACACTCGAGACTAGGAGGCTAAGGGGTTATCTAATCCAGGTTTTTAAAATAATGAATTGGTTCGATAACGTAAATAGAGATAGCTTTTTAGAAATATCACAATATGATAGAACTAGAAATAACGGGTATAAGTTGACAAGTAGAAGGTTCGAGACAGCAGTTGGCAAAAACTTTTTTACACACACACACACACACACACACACACACACACATATATATATATATATATATATATATATATATATATATATATATATATATATATATATGCTGGAATAGTTTGCTGGTAGAAGTAATTAGTAGCACGTCTATAAACATGTTTAAGAATCGATTAGACGCGTATGTTGATAGATTGGGTATAGTTTAAGGTAGTAAAATTAAGGGTTTTGTGGTTCGGAACCCACCTAAAATTGTAGGTCCCCTCCGCCACCACGGAGGACATGCGCAATACACAACTACAATCACAGTTAGGTAGACCAGACATGAGTGGATCCTAGGGTCTTTGTTGGTCTGAAACATTATAACTATATATATATATGCTTCCATTGTAGCATAAAAGACTATAAGATTATATCTTCATATCAAGGTGACCTCTCCATAAAATGTACACCAATTATTTCATACGAAACATTAAATGCTACATTAATATTCCGATATGGTTTACTCTTGATCAGAAGACCCTACGACCTGTATGTCCCCTTCGTTATATGACCTCTGATGTTAGAAAAAAGGTTAAAGAAAACCCCAACACAAACAAAAAATCCCCACGATTCCTGAAAAAAATCCGATATTGTATATATTTTAGATACGAGAGCTTAAAACTTCTTCGATTTTAAGGGTAATTTGCATATATGGTGCCAGTCTTTCACATAACACAAAAACTAAGTTGATGTATGAGACATTACAATACACTGCTATTAAAAGTTTAGATTATATACACTTAATGTTACAATTATTTACGTACAAAACAGAATTCGATATACGTAAAACTGATTAAAATTCAGGGCTGTCACGAGGGTTGATTACGTTTCGTTTCTAACCTTGAGAATGGATTGGTTTTAATGACAAGAGTGGCAACACGAAAATACTTTTTTCCTCCTTCGGAATTGAATACTTTATTCTTAAGAGAGAAATAAATCTCTGTCAAATATCTCTTGATTCATTTCCACTATCCAGACAGTTATTACAGATAACGTACAGTTGCAGAGAATTTACAGGTGAAATAAAGTTTATGGAAAAGATACCTATCATTTCAAAATTCACCAAGATTGCGTAATCGGCATTATGAAAGGAAGATTTGGAAAGACAGTGCATCCGGCACCACTCATATAAATCGAACGCCTCTCTGACCACTGGAATAAGATTATTTTCTCAACGAGTTAACTAATAAATTCGTACTGTATTTCGAAAATTCAGGATTTTTCCCAGTATAGATTGTTCGACAGATAAGAAAAATCTGCTGAAAATATACATAAAAATTTCAAAAATCCGAACTTAAAATATTTTAAGATTGATTTGAAAAATACCCTTATACCCCAGCTCTGACATTTTATGGCTGGGTATTGAATACGATGCCCCAGATGCCTTTCATAGAGTCGTCTCTCTACCCATTTCCAATATAAGTATTTCATATTTCACTTAGTTTATTATTTTATTTAGTTTATCATTGTCATTATCATTGTCATTATCACTATCATTATAATTTACTTCATCATAATCACTTTATACGGCAATCTCCACATTTTAAAAGTAAATAATAATAATAATAATAATAATAATAATAATAATAATAATATGTTATTAACGTTTCTAAATATTACACTTCAGTTTCATTATAAATTTCAACCAATGTACAATGATGATACTTTTTCACTGCCATGAATGAATTTACAGAGATCATTGGTTTTATATATATATATGTATATATATATATATATATATTATATATATATATATATATACAAGGAAATGGGTGCTGGTTAAGTGTGCGGTCTACCTACGATTGGTTAGGTTTAATCATGATATTTTCGTTAAAACTAACGAAAATATCATGACTAAACCTAACCAATCGTCAAGGGCGATTGACAATGGGATGTAAACAAACAATTAGTAAACAAGATAAGAAGCTATAATTAAAAGGTAGACCGCCGAATCGTAGGTAGACCGCACACTTAACCAGCACCAGGAAATGTGAAAAGCGATTCCAAAGCATTTCATGAAATATTTTGCTAGATCATCTTCGCATCATAACTTTCCATATTATCATAAATACTTGAAATATTGCGGATATATTAAAATGAGAAATAAGAACTGCATGAAATGAGAAGTAAAAAGTTATTGGGCTAATGTATGGTGCCCAGGAAATCTTGTTCTGGCAACTGTGTCTGACTGTGTGACCCGCAAGTGTAAACACACAGCGTGTCGGTGTTGTGGTGTGGACGTGTGTGATAGATGAACGTGCTTAATGCTTAATAATTCCATTTTATTAGATAAGTGAAGTAAGCTACGTCTTTGTTTATTAATTTTGAGTAGAATCTTGCTTTTCCTTATGAATTTCAAAAAAAGAAGAGATACAGGCTAGTGTGAAACTACGGTAGGTTACCTTTGGAAGAGCTTTAGGCCGAGGCTAGGCTAGATTGTTGAGCCTTCCCAAAGCATGAAGTAGCTTATTCGTAAACGATTTCGAAGTGAGTATCTGCACCCACAGGTGCAAATACCGCATTCGTTATTTGCATCCGAATATCACACCTCTGGGTGCAAATACCTTCAGCCTAACAATCTTAAGGCCTCATGAGACCTCCCTTAAAAAGGCCTCGGCCTCAGCCTTGAGGCCTTTGAAAAATGTATGTCTCGGCCTCGTCACCATTCCATATATATATATATATATATATATTATATATATATATATATATATATTCGTAATATTACGTGTGGAAATTTTTCTCGCCATTTTAACTGAATGAATCGATTCGAGGTAATTTGATTTGAACACTGTTCGTAACTTGGACTAATTTTTCCTTTTAACGCATGTAAAAAAGTTTAGATGGAATCTACTATGCATTAATCGATTTAAAAAAAAGTTTTATCGAAAGCTTTTAAATATTAAATATCAACATGTTAATTAAATGTACAATTCACAGTTAAAATTTGATTGACTATTTGAAGTGAATCTTTCAAGCGTTGTTTTATAGTGAGGTCATTGAAGCCGAATGTAATTATTTAATTACTTAATTAATAATAAAGTCTTTTGGGAAAACACGCTCTTTCCCCTAACATTAAAAAGAAGTGGTTAGTGTCAGTCTCACTACGGTTCTACCCAGATCACGACACCTCAAGTTCCCAAAACTCGGATACTGGACCAATAAATACCGTCCAGTCAAGGGAACAATATAGTCTAAACAGTACAGGGCCGGGGTCCCGTCTTCAATTTCCCAACCTCACCGTCACTCCAGAGACGGGTCACAACTGCATAGTCACGTATATTTTTGGAGGCCATCAATGGCATTCCAACATCGCTGCCAAACGACGCGGACTAACTACTGGGTGCTTGCATTGAAACTCTTACATTATTATACCATAACTAAAAATTACCGCATGACGACATCGAAATACACTTTCTTCGTAAGCGTAACACGAGAATTATCCACATATGCTTTCAGGATCCTTTTAAGTTTGCTTTAAAAACTCTTCGTGTTAAAATATTTATACAGTAACCATCAATGCACGGCACCCAATAATGAGATAAGAAGGCGCATCTCTGCGAAAGACGTTATTCATTCTACCTTCATCGATGCCCAAATTCAAAGTCTACCTGAAAGAAGATGCCTTCTGCAGTCGTTGGCAATTCTGCCAATAAAGCATGTTATTTTAAATTAAAGCATCTTAAATACCTTCCTCAGCTTTGAAGTCAGAAAAGCCTCTTCTTTCCGAGTCATTTAATCGAGCCTGAGGTAATGGATGTGGTCAGGGTAAATATTGGAAAAATATTCAGCAAATTGCAATCCTTTTAACTACTTATACAGTACTATATATATATATATATATGTGTGTGTGTGTGTGTGTGTGTGTGTGTGTGTGTGTGTGTGCAGGGAACTAGGCAAAAGTGAGGTCGAGTGTGTGACAATTCACAGACGTAGTGGGATATATATATATGAAAATTATTTCACGAAAGTAACACGTGAAAAATATTTATGATGAATAAAACCACGAAGGAAAGGAAACACAAAACGGTGCTCAAGCGCTTTCGTCTAATGACATCCTCAGGAACACTGAAATACATAAAAGGTTACGGCCTATATATAGGTTACAGAAAGAGAAAAAAAAAATATAAATAAATAACATACATACACACAATATATACATATATATATATATATACATACATATCTACACACATACACATATATATATACATATATGCAATAAACGGAGAAGTAAAAATAAAACTTAAAAATTAAGGATTAGAGGATTAACAAAGAGGCATATCGATTTTTAGCACAAGATCAAATGAGTTATAAAAATAATACAAATTTATACTGGAGATACGCCCGGGTTTAACACTTTGCCTTTTTAGAGTCAAGTTTCGATATATAAAAATAAATTGAAGATTAAAAGTTAATAAAGTAGCTTACAAGTTTACCAAAGATTAAGTGTCCTACCCTTTTTATCTAGATTTGTTTTGAAGGAATTCAAAACAACAGGATCGAGTTGAAAAAGACCTTTGCTTATGTTGAAGTTATTTGAAAGTTGAACAATGGCAGACTCAAGAATATTTCTATTGACAATGTTGCTCGAATGAAATAAAACTGAAGCATTATTCCAATCAATACAGTGGGATAACTCTGACAAATGGACAAAAAGAGCACTGGACAACTGTCCTGTTCTGACGGAATATTGATGCTGTTTTATACGTGTGTGCAAATCCTTTCCCGTCTGACCTATGTAAAAGGAATCACATTGTTTACACCCAATTTTATAGATAATGCCCGAATTATTGGTAGGGCTATTTTTTACAATGATATTTTTCACAATATTGTTATATGAAAATACTACATTAATATCCAAAAGTTTAAGTAGATTAGCAATGCCTAAAAAGCCCGGGAAAAATGGAAGTACTAAAATATTTTTTGACAAAGTACGAGTGTTAAATGATCAAGTCCCCTCCATTAAGTTTACTTTAGAAGTGGAACAAGACAAGTCAATCCCATTTTTGGATGTGCGTGTACATAGGGAAAGCCAAGGTTTTAAGTTTAGTATCTATCGGAAAACAACAAACAACTTGTCCTACGTACACTTTTACTCGGGACATGACACCCCCACTAAGAAGGCCATTTTTTCATCAATGTTTCTCCGCGCCCTTAGGATCGCCAGTCCGGAATACATCGATGCCGAATTGGAAAAAATCAACGGTATTGCAAGTGATCTGTGTTACCCATCTGCGTTTATGGAATCTTGTCTCAACAAGGCAAAACGAACTTTCTATCGTGTCAATAATAACACTCGTACTTTGTCAAAAAATATTTTAGTACTTCCATTTTTCCCGGGCTTTTTAGGCATTGCTAATCTACTTAAACTTTTGGATATTAATGTAGTATTTTCATATAACAATATTGTGAAAAATATCATAGTAAAAAATAGCCCTACCAATAATTCAGGCATTATCTATAAAATTGGGTGTAAACAATGTGATTCCTTTTACATAGGTCAGACGGGAAAGGATTTGCACACACGTATAAAACAGCATCAATATTCCGTCAGAACAGGACAGTTGTCCAGTGCTCTTTTTGTCCATTTGTCAGAGTTATCCCACTGTATTGATTGGAATAATGCTTCAGTTTTATTTCATTCGAGCAACATTGTCAATAGAAATATTCTTGAGTGCCATTATTCAACTTTCAAATAACTTCAACATAAGCAAAGGTCTTTTTCAACTCGATCCTGTTGTTTTGAATTCCTTCAAAACAAATCTAGATAAAAAGGGTAGGACACTTAATCTTTGGTAAACTTGTAAGCTACTTTATTAACTTTTAATCTTCAATTTATTTTTATATATATCGAAACTTGACTCTAAAAAGGCAAAGTGTTAAACCCGGGCGTATCTCCAGTATAAATTTGTATTATTTTTATAACTCATTTGATCTTGTGCTAAAAATCGATATGCCTCTTTGTTAATCCTCTAATCCTTAATTTTTAAGTTTTATTTTTACTTCTCCGTTTATTGCATATATGTATATATATGTGTATGTGTGTAGATATGTATGTATATATATATGTATATATGTTTGTGTGTATGTATGTTATTTATTTATATTTTTTTTTCTCTTTCTGTAACCTATATATAGGCCGTAACCTTTTATGTATTTCAGTGTTCCTGAGGATGTCATTAGACGAAAGCGCTTGAACACCGTTTTGTGTTTCCTTTCCTTCGTGGTTTTATTCATCATATATATATATATATATATATGTTGGTCTTGATTAGGTTATGTTACGCTAGGTTAGGTTAGGTTAGTCAAGGTTTGGTTAAGTTAGGTGAGGTTAGATTGGTGAATACTTCACTATTTAATAACTTACAGAAAACACCGTTCGAACCGTCACTTGCACCCGAAACACTTATCATGACCTTCTAGGCATAATGGCACTAAAGTTAGGTCAAGTTAACTTTTTTAAGATATATAGATTTAAAACCGTCGGTACCTCGCTTATGCGGAGATGTGCACGTGTGTGTGTGTGTGTGTGTGTGTGTGTGTGTGTGTTTTAGTATGCTACAATCAGGATGAGTAATTCCTGAACTATACCAAACAGTCACCCTTACCAAATAGAAGGAAGCTAAAAATATAATAGAAACGTAATTGAATCTTGCGCATTTTATAAACTGTAACTCTTTTACAGTGTATCCCCAAGCAGCTTCCCTTAAATTGAACAAGTCTATTAAGTGGTTTTGACTCCCCAAAGTTCCCACCAAGCTTTCTGTCTCTACCACTGAGGTATCATCCGTGAATTCCCAATGCTCTGGAACCAGACCAGGACATTATCTTTGGTTGCGTTTATAATAAAAGAGAATCTTACTACATCTCTGTCTTAACAAATCCATCATGTAAGGACCTCCTTCATGTTCATGTATATTACCCAAGATTAGGAGGGTTTGAGGCCGGGAAAGAGTGATGCCCCCAATTGAGTATAACTGTTTGTAGCTAAGTTTTAACTCCAGATTATTGCCTTAGATTCATACCTAATTTTAGTGTGCAGTGATAACCAATTTGCGCAGTAATAATTTCAATTTGAAAATCTGTGCAGTGATAAATTAGGTTCTAAATCGGATATAGAACCTAACTTATCACTGCACAGATTTTCAATTTATCACTGCACAAATTGAAATTATTATTGCCCAAATTCGTTATCACTGCACCCTAAAATTAGGTATGCTTAGATTAAACAAAATAACTAAAAATGTTGGTTAAAAAAGGTGGATCACCTGAAGATCAAGGCCCCCACTTTTTCCCACCTGAAGATCAGGGCCCCCAAATTAAAGGAAGATAAAAATAATAAGATCAGAAAAATTTTATTGTGATAAAAAAACAACTTATGAGAAACATAAAGGTGGATCGGGCTGGGGGGATAATCTTTAGGTGATCCATATATATATATATATATATATATATATATATATATATATATATATATACACTTTACTTTACCTTACAACCTTACAAAGGTTCCGCGAGATGATTCCTCATTTCGCGAAGGTCAAGCTTGTCGCCCCTCCTCTCGAGTTGGCCTGGTGAAGTAGTGAGTTGGTTTCTTGTGCTCTCCACCTCACATAGCCAGGTACGCCCGGCTCATCGGGGATTGTTCTGAACCAGGCGTCTAATCTTCTTTTGAAGATGTCCACTGCAACTCCCTTCGTGTTTCTTAGGTCTTTGTGCAGCTGATTAAACAGTTTTGGTCCTCTCGCCACAAAACTATTTTCTTTCAGGGTTAAGGATGTTCCCTGTCTCGCCTTTAATTTGGGAATACGACACAGTCTACCGTTTCTACTTTCCACCGTTGTTTGGGGAGTTATAGGGTTCAGAGTAAGATTAGGGACTAGTTTCTCCGTTATTTCCCAAGAGTAAATAATGGTGTATCTCTCTCTTCTCCTTTCCAGTGAATATAGGTCTAGTTCACGTAACCTTTCCCAGTAATTTAGTTCGTTGCACCCGTTGATCTTGGCTGTGAAGCTTCTCTGGATCCCTTCCAGCTGTCTAATGTTTTCTTTTTTATATGGGGATGTTAGGACCGAGCAGTATTGCAATTTGGGTATGATCCGTGTTTTCAATAGAGGAATCATTACATTCCTATCCCTTCGTTTAAAGGTTCTCAATGTCTGCCCCGTTATTCTCTTTGCTCTGTTTACTGCTATCTTATTTTGTGTTTCAAATTTCGTATCATCTGTCATTACAACCCCTAAATCTTTTGCTCTAGAATTTCTCTGAATTTCCTGTCCATATGGGGTATAATATTCCATGGATTTTAGGTCTTCTCTTTTTCCGTATCGTAACAGCTGAAATTTGTTGGTGTTAAACTTCATATTGTTGTCTTCCGTCCACTTGTAGATTCTGTTTATGTCGGTTTGTAGAGATCCTATATCTTCTGGGTTTCTTATTTTTCTACTGATCTTTGTGTCATCCGCAAAGGATGTTACTGTGCTGTCTCTGGTAACGTCCTCATCTATGTCACTTAGCATGATTATGAAGAGTAGTGGAGCTAATACTGTTCCTTGTGGTACTGAGCTGAGGATCTCTGATTCTGATGAAGATACTCCTTGTACTGTAACGACTTGCCGCCGCTCACGAAGGAAATTATATATCCATTTCCCTACTTTTCCTGTTATTCCCATATATTTCAGTTTATGTATTATGATTCCATGGTCACACTTGTCGAACGCTTTAGCAAAGTCTGTGTACAGTACATCATAGTTTTCATTACTTTTAAGTGCATCAATAATGTTGTTGTAGTGTTCCATTAGTTGTGATAGGCATGATCTGCCTGACCGAAACCCGTGTTGATTACACCGGTATGCATCAATTTTGCTGTCAAGGGTTTTGTAAGTGATTCTTATAGTTTTTCTGCTGATTTCGAATCTGCAATCCGTTTTTTTTCAATCAGCTCAGGTTATCCGGCTATGGCCTCATAAGTAAAATAGAATTTTTCGTGATTGTGTCAAAGCGGAATTGGAACAGTAACATCTATCATCACTTGTTTCACTTGTATAATATCTTTTTTTACTTTTCAGGCATATAGATAAAATATTTCATAATGAATAGAGCGTGTAAAAATGATCCCAATAGATTCTGCTACATATGTGGGACGGTTACCATGCCAAATAACCAGTCCAAAATCACTAAATTTGTGAAGACAATGTATAGAGCATACTTTGGAATTAAGCTAGGGGACCAGGACAAAAATTTCGCCCCTCATATGTGCTGCAAGACGTGCATTGAAAATTTGAGAAGATGGAGCAAAGGCAGAGCGAAATCTTTGCCTTTTGGAATTCCCATGATTTGGAGAGAAGGAAAGGATCACGTGACAGATTGCTATTTCTGCATGACAAACCTCCAAGGTGGGCTTATAAATTTATTTTTCTTAAATATTTTGAAATCCTCGTATGAAACTTGACATAATATTCACCATAATGTAATATTCACCATATATAGCATAATATTCACCATAATGGTAATCATACATTTACATATACATATTGTTATAGAAAATACATTTACACATACATATTGTTATACAAGTTACATTTACATATACAATGATTGTATATTTTCTTTCTTTTTCATTCATATTGTCCCCGAAGGGACAATATGAATGAAAAAGAAAGAAAATATACAGACTCCATCGACCTATTTCATATCTTACAGACCGCAGCCTTCCCTCACGAGCCGCCACTGTCTGAATGCTTCTTCTATTTCATATGCAAGTTTTATATCCATGTTTCTGTGTTTCTATTTTCAGGAGTTAACAAGAAGAATAAACACATTGTTGTATACCCTGACATTCCTTCTGCTATGAGACCTGTACCCCATGGTCCTGGAATTCCAATACCCGACCCACCTCAAACCCTGGACTTCGATGATTCTGATGATGAATCAATGACCAATACCAATGACCAGTCCCAGTCGTATATACCTCAAAATACCGCTTCAAATGAGCCGAGGCCTCTCAACCTGGCCAAACTTAATGATCTTACCAGGGATTTAGGACTTACCAAATTAGCTGCCGAGATCTTGGGCTCACGACTTCGAGAGGACAACTTGCTGGCTCCGGGAACAACATTCTCCTGGTATAGGAAATGAGAGGAAGAATTCCGCAAGTTTTTTGCAGTGCACGAAAATATCTCTTCCTTAGTGTACTGCTGCAATGTTGAGGGGCTAATCGAATCCTTGGGCCTGCCATATAACGCATCAGAATGGAGGCTATTTATAGACTCGTCTAAACGAAGTTTGAAAGCAGTACTTCTCAACATTGGGAATAGGGTTGCATCAGTCCCTGTAGCACATTCCGTACAACTTACTGAGAGCTACGATAACATGAAAATTTTACTGGATGCTCTCGTATACGACCAACATAACTGGAGGATCTGTGGAGATTTGAAGGTAATACTAATAAGTATCATAAGTAAACTATTGCTATTGACTATGTTGTTTTTCCAAAGGTTATTTGAGAGCGTATAAGAACACTTAACTTCCCCACAGAATGCATAGATTTTTTTATCTGATAGAACAAATTCTCTAAATTCTTTAAATATTTTCATTTTTTTTCAGATTGTGGAATTTGTATTGGGAATGCAAGGGGGATACACGAAATACCCATGTTTCCTCTGCAAATGGGATAGCCGAGCGGATGAGAAGCACTATGCACAGCGTGAATGGGCATCCAGAGAGAATTTTGAACCTGGGTCGCATAATGTCGTTTCAGTGCCCCTTGTACCACCAACAAAAATTTTGCTCCCACCACTTCATATTAAGCTGGGCTTGATGAAAAATTTCATCAAATCAATGAATAAGGAGGGTTCAGCATTCCGATATCTCGAGAGTAAATTTCCTCATATATCTGATGCTAAACTAAATGCTGGGGTTTTTGATGGTCCTCAAATTCGAACTTTGATCACGGATACTCAGTTCGAAAACGCAATGACTCCAACTGAGAAGAATGCCTGGCAGGCATTCAAATCAGTTGTCACTGATTTTCTTGGCAAGCGTAGAAGTCCAGAATACGAGTCCGTTGTCGAAAACTTGATGGAAGCTTTCAAAGCTCATGGGTCGCGCATGTCCATAAAAATGCACTTTTTGTGGTCCCACTTGGACTATTTTCCTGAAAATTGCGGGGATTATAGTGAGGAACAGGGTGAACGATTTCACCAAGATATCAAAATAATGGAAGAGAGGTACCAGGGAAACTGGGATATCAATATGCTGGCGGACTATTGCTGGTGTTTGAAGCGAGACGTACCCGAAGAAAAACACAGACGGAAAGCCAAAAAAACTTCATTCCTTCCTCAATAAACTTTTTTCCATATTCATTGTATGAATAAAAGTATTTATTCACACAATGTTTTCATTTTTCATGAGTGTTCTTATAATATTACTCGTATCTACAGTGTTTAAGCTAAAAAAATCAATAAATTTGGGGATAAAATTGGACTTATAATAAATGGCCAATAGAGAAAAAACCTGACCTGATTGAGGAAAACCAATGTCATTTTTTAATTCAGCATGGTCGAATTATATAATATGAGTTGAAAAAACCCTCACAGCAGACAAAAAAATTTCATATGCATACCAGTGTTATTATTGAATTTTTTTCCGAGTTTCCAAAAAGTCATAGATTTTCTGTCTAACTATTCTTTCAAATATTTAAGTGAGATGAGATGTAAGCGACACTGGATTTTATATATATATATATATATTATTTATATATATATATATATATATATATATATATATATATATATATATATATATATATATGATACCCACAGACCGTGCATGGAACAAGGAACTCTTCTAGGGAAATTAAATCCACTGTAATCCGAATAAGTAATGATAAATGACAAACACTATAGTTTTTTCTTTTTCATGATGTTAGCCCGACGTGGGCAACGGGTCACTTGCAAAGAGGTCCCAAAAATATAGCTTCCCTCACCAGCTATCTGCAAAGCAGATGGGATCCAGCTTTGGGACAGGATCTATATATATATATATATATATAGTATATGCCCGGTTAGGTTAATTGAATGCCCAGTTAGGTCAAGTGAATACCCGGTTAGGTTAACTGAATGCCCAGTTAGGTCAACTGTACGCCCTTCATGATTGGTTAGGTTAAGTTGTGATATTTTCGTTAGTTTTAACGAAAATATCACAACTTAATCTAACCATTCGTCAAGGGCATGCAGTTGACCTAACCGGGCAATCAATTAACCTAACCGGGCATTATATCCCGGGAACTAACATAACCACTACGATTCCTATCGGCGTAACCTTAACCTAAAAATTTAACATAAAAATAAAATAAATTTTGCCACCTGAAGATCAAGGCCCCCAATTTTTCCCACTTGAAGATCAGGGCCCCGAGATGAGGCTAGGGGCCCTGATCTTCAGGTGATCCAAAAAGGCTATTATCTGAGAACTCTCAGCGATCTAAAACCAGATTCGACCTGAGTGTATCTACTACATTTACGTACGAAAGGAAGACCATTCCTTCCATCTCTAACAATAAAGACTAAATACTTAGCGCAGTTTTCTACCAAAAGGGTATAATTTAATAACTCCCACTGCTCTGAATCCAGACCTGTCAACGCCTCCTTCTACATTTACTGCAAAAGAAACAAATGGCTACGGCATAACATAAATACTAACTGATACTCCGAGATATCCTTTAATGTAAAGTATAACGTAAGAGGTAAATAAGTAAAATTAGAATTGAAAACTAAACCACGTTTTTGCTCTTAGAATATCTATTTCGACTATTTTTTTAAAATACTGATGTGCTCCGTACGACTGCAGAAGGGAGGCTTTCATTAGTCATTCACTTTACATAAGAAAAAATGAACTTCGTTGGTTCTAACTTCTAACCCGTATCATAATTTTCAGTATAAAACATCAAATGTAACAATATACATCTTTGGTTGAACGTGTGGGATCACCCGAAGATCAGGGTCACCAGCCTTCTTTAGTTAGCCTTATAAGGCTAACTAATGAAAATATCATGACTTAACCTAACCAATTGTCAAGGGCGTACAAGTGACCTAACGATTGGTTAGGTTAAGTCATGATATTTTCGTTAGTTAGCCTTATAAGGCAACTAACGAAGGCTGGGGGCGCTGATCTTCAGTGATCCAACGTGCGAATATCGCTTTTCAAACGAAAACATTATTAATTTCACTACTGTTGTAAAGATATTAAAAAAGCGAAGTTTACATGAAAGTTTAAGCAATAATAGATTTATAATAGAGCAAAATAAAATGGAGGAACTGTACGATTGAGTCGGTCCTGGAAGTCTACAGAAATATTTTCAATGGTTTTGTCATTACGTAGTTACTCATGGACCCAGATACTAGCCAATACGCGTTGTTCAATCATAGTTGCTGCTATCACGCATTTCAAATGGGTCTGAAAGAAAAACGAAAATCAGTTAGTATTTCACTGGGGTGACAAGATACTGTGGATGGGGCACGGACAAAAACTCGCTGGACAAAAACTCGCTGGACAAAAACTCGCTGGACAAAAACTCGCTGGACAAAAACTCGCTGGACAAAAACTCGCTGGACAAAAACTCGCCGGACAAAAACTCGCCGGACAAATACTCACCACTTAAATGCAAACGAGGACAAAAACTCACCAGACAAATGTTTTTCCAAAATACATACACTCTAGTCTAGATCTTAAGATCTTAAGATCTCAAGATTTTAGACTCATTGTAGATAATTACTCTTCATCTTTCAAATTGTTCATCTTTCAAATTGTTCTGTTTTTAACCAACCAACCAATATTAATTTTTCACGAACCCACCAATCTTTCGTCATAAATGAATGCCCACTTAGGTCAATTGAATGCCCGGTTAGGTCAACTGTACGCCCTTGACGATTGGTTAGGTTAAGTCATGATATTTTCGTTAAAAACACATTAATTATTTAAAGTGTTCTAACATAGTTTCCAAACTGTAATTTACTGTATTTAAACTTTGGTACATCGACTATGAAGATTCTTCAGACTGAACCTTTGACAAAGACATGAAAAGTAATCAGATACATAATAATATAAAACCTTTTAAAAGCCGTTTGAACAGTAACAAATTCGGAGCAAGTGTAATTTACGTCCCCCTGTGGTGCCTAGTTTAGTTTACGTTCCCCTACATTATCCAAGTGTAGTTTACGTTCTCCAACTTTGTCCGCGTATCCCTAATGAAATAAAACCTTAAAACTAACCAAAATATTACGACTTAACCTAACCAATCGTCAATTTATATATATATATATATATATATATATATATATATATATATATACAGGGTGTTTGAAAACTTTCTGTACAAATTGTAATGGGGGATAGGCAACACCAAGACAAACCCTTTTCGTCTATAAGTGTATGTCCGCTGACGTCACCATTCGGCGCGAGAGGGCGCCGCTGCAATTGGCTAAAAGGTGAAGTGGGCTAGACTCGCGCTTGCCGCGGGCATTCTTAAATCGGACGTAGTACGCGTAACATGGAGCGCTTCACGACTGCTGAGATGGCTGACATGCATATGGTGTATGGGGCTGCCAATGGAAACGGAAGAGCTGCTGTGAGGTTGTACCGACAGCGCTTCCCAAACAGACGTGTGCCAAACCACCAAACGTTTGCGCATTTGCATCGGCGACTGCGAGAAACTGGAACATTCCATGCAAACATGCATGACACTGGTCGGGAGAGAAACGTGCGCACTCCTGACATGGAAGAAAAAATCCTACGGCGATTTGAGGACAATCCAAGCGCAAGCACGCGAGGTGTTGCACGTATCCTCGGTGTGAACCACGACCTGGTCTGGAGAGTGTTGCACGAGCAGCAGTTACATCCGTTTCATCGTCAGAGAGTCCAGGCATTACAACCTCGGGATTACCCTCTTCGTGTGGAATTCGCACGCTGGTTTCTGCAGCAGACAGCGGTGCAGCCTAATTTTCCGGCTTATGTGCTGTTCTCAGATGAGGCCTGTTTCACACGTGAGGGTGTGTTTAACATGCACAATTCTCACGTGTGGGCACACGCAAATCCACATGCTACACGGGTGCATGCTCATCAAGAACGGTTCGCCGTCAATGTTTGGGCGGGTATCGTCCATGGCAAGTTGATTGGGCCGTACCTGCTGCCTGCCCGACTCGACGTCAGGAGTGCGCACGTTTCTCTCCCGACCAGTGTCATGCATGTTTGCATGGAATGTTCCAGTTTCTCGCAGTCGCCGATGCAAATGCGCAAACGTTTGGTGGTTTGGCACACGTCTGTTTGGGAAGCGCTGTCGGTACAACCTCACAGCAGCTCTTCCGTTTCCATTGGCAGCCCCATACACCATATGCATGTCAGCCATCTCAGCAGTCGTGAAGCGCTCCATGTTACGCGTACTACGTCCGATTTAAGAATGCCCGCGGCAAGCGCGAGTCTAGCCCACTTCACCTTTTAGCCAATTGCAGCGGCGCCCTCTCGCGCCGAATGGTGACGTCAGCGGACATACACTTATAGACGAAAAGGGTTTGTCTTGGTGTTGCCTATCCCCCATTACAATTTGTACAGAAAGTTTTCAAACAACCTGTATATATATTATTGGTGGACCGGATGTCAGTTTTTCAACATCCGCGGATGCGGATCTTTAATTTCAATATCCGCAAATGTGGATGCGGATATTTAGTTAATCTATCAATATGATATAGAATTATGAATATATGACATAATTTTTCAAATTTCGTGATATTACTGTTATGGCAGGCAATGCATAAGAATTAAAATTAATATTAATGTTTTCATTATGATAAAAATAATAACTTTCTCAAGAGTTTCAGCCACAGGAAATTCAATGAAACAAGTTTCATTCAATTGTCTGTTACTAGGTACTTATGTTTTGAGGTTTATATATTTGTTTGTTCATTAATAATTAATACTTTACATGAAATGTGCATGACTGGGCCTTATAAGCTACTTTATAATCTAATTTAATTGTAAATTGCATAATTTATTAGAGGTAATATCCGCATAACATCCGCAGTCAGAAGTGCGGATGCGGATGTTAAAAATTATGCGGATATCCAGCCCACCACTAATATATATTATATATATAAATTGACGATTGGTTAGGTTAAGTCGTGATATTTTCGTTAGTTTTAACGTTTTATTTGATGGATTCATTTAAAAAATGTCTCCTAAAGATCCTAGTGTAGTTTACGTTCCCCAACTTTGACCTAGTGTAGTTTGTGTTCCATTTTGCGTCAGGGGGACGTAAACTACACTTGCTCCACAAATTCTTGTAAAAAATATTGGGATTCAGATGTAATACAGGGTGTTCATAAAATCACGCAGGTGAATATGCATGTACATTTCACCATATTCACTCGCGTGACTTTATGAACACCCTGTAAGTTGGAAATAGTTAAAAGGATTAAAATCTTAATAAAAAAAGAATGGCATTATTAGAGCCCGAACTGAACTTTGATGTGAGGATAAAAACTAATTATGAGAAGTTACTGTAGAGCAAATACTAAGTTATTTACTTCTTTTCAATTAGGATGTTCAGCATAAATTTGCTTGTTCGGAAGTATATATACACACACACACACACACATATATATATATATATATATGCCTTTCAGCATTTATTAATAGTTTATATATATGAGGCGTCGCGAGTACGAGGAGCGAACTCGCCACATTGGTGATTTTGCGATTGTTCCACGAATAAACAGTTCAATCCTCCCCCATCCACAGACAACTTGGTGCAGCCAAATATCCCCTTCGTACGCTCAAAATGTAGTTATTTTCAATGCGTGTATTTGCGCTATGTGCCCCTCGTACACAATAGTCACAAAGTTTAATAAACGCATCTATCTCAAAACAGGTTGGGTGAGTTCGCTCTTTGTACTCGCGACGCCTCATATATAGTCAGTGTCGAATTCTAGTCACTAATGGTCTCTTATACTGAGAGAAATACTCTTTTTATTGCATGGAAGGAAGATAATTATGAATAGTATGAATAATTTAATATTAGTATTAAGATTGGCTTATCTTACTTCTTCCGAAATTGCAGGTTCAAGTGGTGTCTCCTCCGGAAACCATCCGACTGGAAGACTCTCGAGGAGCGCTAATCGAAGAAGTTCTTTCGTCTATTCTAGGGAATTCTCTTAATGTTGCGTGCATCGTTAAAGGAGGTATGTTACGAACCGTTAAGTCTTCTTTTAAATTCCGTAATCTTTCGTTCAGTTTGAGAAGAGTAAATTATGTAATATTATCGCCATTGAAATTTGCCTCGACCAAAATTAAAAGAATTTTTTAGAAAGATCGCAAATTACAGGTTGAATAGGCAACATCATCATCATAATTTTTTCCCGTACTGTGAGTAAAGTAAATTAAAATATTCGCATTAATATTAATAAAGAAATGAGAATCATTTCTTACATTTTAATACAATGAGTCCTAAAGAACAAAATTTGAAATGAAGAAGTCGATCGCGCGACGATCACCAAATAATCATTAATTTCAAAATATAGTCTATAAACTTTATTTAAAAAAAAAATAGATAGATTCTTTTTCATTTATAAGAAAACTGAAATAAATCAATGAATTTCTGAGCAGCTTCCTTCGAATAAAACCTTTGAAATGAAGCATTTCATAGTCTTAAATCAAAATTGCAAAGTAATCTGTAATGAGATGCATTCAAAGGGAACGCGATTTCAAAATACTCGTCCATTCTCAGATTCATTTTTTTTTCAAAGGACATAAAATAAAAAACAGCGATGTTAATATATATGATGAAAAACGTACGCGAAGTTTTAATCTTTTTTGAAGATTAATTCTTTTGGGACCTTTATAAATTATTCTTTATTTTCATATCAAACACTTTACGCGAGAAGCGACTATATTTTTAACGTGCGCTCAAACGAACAAGAATTTCAAACCATTTCTTTTAAGAAATTTACTTTGAAATTTTTTTTTATCAGTATAATAGAAACTGTTGAGATGGTGTGTGTTGTGTGTGTGTGTGTGTGGTGTGTGTGTGTGTGTAAGAAGTAGTGAGTATAGGGAAGAATTATGGCATATGGACGAAAGTTGTCAGGGAATGTTTGCAAAATGAAAGTAACCACAATTCAACAGTGTTCCTACCTGACACACGAGAAAGTAAGGCTACCCTTCCTTGTCCACTGTTGGATTGTGGTTACTTGTATCTTTCAAACATGGTTTAAGACCCCGCGTTCATTGCGTTTTCTCTTAACAATGTCAAGGAATATTGCAGTTAAAATTACAAGCTCATTTTCGTGGACAACCCTCCTCCTTCTTCTTCTTCTTTCCTTCTTCGCAATATTGTAATTCTTATCCCTTGCAAGCTATATTTTCCCACAGGGTCCTCTTCCTGAATATCGTTCCTCCCTCGCACAACCTGATGCAACCTTAGTGCCACTCATTTTTTTTCACTTTAAAGCTGCCATTGCAGTCATTATATATATATATATATATATATATATATATATATATATATATATATATAAACACTGATTATCATCAGTATATATGTTATATAAAAACGGAGCCTGCAATAAACTGTGCAGAACAGAACAGGTTTTGTTAACGCGTCGGTGGTCCACGTCAAGAGCGCTTCTCTTATCACTGCTGAAGAATTAACTAGTGAATTTCTAAGAAATCACGTAATAAAACGGGCTACTCTCAAAAGCTACACTTGAAAGGAATATCTTTTAGTGTCCCGGATGGTGTAGTGGTAAGAGACGTGCCTGGGACGTGGCCCAGCAACGCTGGGACGAAATCTCTTCTCTGCTGCTCATTTTACTCGTACTTAGGTTTCAGTATTTAAATAAAACTAAGGTTATTGTTTATATATATATATATGGGTTGAACATAATATATATATATATATATATATGATATTTAAGTTATAGTTTAGTTGTGTGTTTTTAAATAGAAACGTTTAATTTTATCTGACTAAACCGTTTCCTTAAAATTACGGAAAAAATTTCTAAAATTTCAATCAAGATTTAACCCTTTAGCTCCCGGAGCTCTTTTCCGAGACTGACTAAAATCGTCTGGCGTTAGCCAGAACAAAATCAGTAAAGTGATACTGAGCACGAAAGGGTTAATGTATTTGAAATATTGGATCACCTGAAGATCAGGGCCCCCAGCCTTCGTTAGTTAGCCTTATAAGGCAAACTAACGAAAATAGCACGCGACTTAACCTAACCAATTGTCAAGGGCGTACAGTTGACCTAACGAATGGTTAGGCTAAGTCGTGATATTTTCGTTAGTTAGCCTTATAAGGCTAACTAACGAAGGCTGGGGGCCCTGATCTTCAGGTGATCGGAAATATTACTAACGTTTAAGGATAAATATCATAATAAGACTAAGGAAATATTATTGTAATTTCATGTATTAAAATAAAATTTACGATTATATTACCCAAATATATTAAATTGAAGAAAGAATGTTTGTGATAAAGTAAAAACCTATATTTAACTTTATATTTAAAATTTACAGTATTGAGAAAATAATGTGTCGATTAAAAGGATTTATGAGATAATGCCTGAAAAATAATTACGTATTTGTTCAAGGTGATTATTCATGTACATGCGTCTTAAAAGTAGGGATTCTGATAAGAACTGTAATCTAAAATTAAAAGCATTGAAGTTGCAGCTGGCTGCGAAGCTACAGTTCATCAAGTTCATCGGACCGCGAGGTTACGACCTTCACCTTACCATTCGTCACAAACTGAGCGAGTTTCAAACTAGGATTAAATATATTTGGGGTTACCAGTTCTTTAGATTATATTTATTTAGTTTATCGAATAGGTTTTTTTCGGTACTTTCCTCTTATCCCGGACACCATACTTTTAGCCGAAAATATCACGACTTAACCTAACCAATTGTCAAGGGCATACAGTTGACCTAACCGTATTTCTTGTATGTCCATAATGAGACTTTAAAAGATTATTAATAATAATAACAGAAAAACCGGTGCTTTCTCTTAGGTCAACTGTATGCCCTTGACAATTGGTTAGGTTAAGTTGTGATATTTTCGGCAAAAAGTCTGGGGTCTGGAATAACAGGAAAGTACTTTTTTTTTCATATATATTATATTACTCATGTGCTATGTCAGACTCATTTTTCATTATTTGCTCCAACTTAATTCACACTGACGAGAGTCTGGTTAAAATTTTAGTTATCCATGCTGAAAAGTAAATGGTACGCAATCATTCTTAAACTAGTTTTGTTTTTAGCTAGTTAGAGCATTAATTTAATTTCTCCTCATTAACTGTTAACCCTTAGCTTATATGAATTAAATCAGTTTTCTCAAATATATATATATATATATATTAGTGATGTATCGGATGTCAGATTTCAAACATCCGCGGATGCGGATGTGGATGTTCATGCATAAATTTGTTAGCTTGATAATATGATAATTTAAATTCATATTTAATTTATTATTTGACTTTCGATATTTGGTGAGCTAAGTATTAGATATTCAATAATATTAGATATTAGATAACATAGATCACCTGAAGATCAGGGCCCCCAGCCTCAATTACCAAATGATATCTTCGTTAAAACTAACGAAAATATCAAGACTTAACCTAACCAATCATCAAGGGCGTACAGTTGACCTAACCGGGCATTCAATTTAATTTATTATTATATTTGGTACTGTAAAGCAAAAAACAAGAATACATGGGGGCCCTGATCTTCAGGTGATCCGATAATATTATTTTGTATTTATAATTTTTTTACATACACTGTTTTTTTTGGACGAGTTTTCGCTACACAACTGTGTGTTACCAACCACTTTTCCCAACCACCACCCTTTGAAAAGTAGTGTGCTTATGACATTGTTGTGTATTGTAGCATGAACAATTAATTATACAAATACACAACAGACATTGCCAGTTACATTAAAGATCAAATGAAGGCTGCACAAGTTTCAGTATTTGAACTGAATGAGGAGCAAATTGTGCTTCAAAAATAGCAATTTAGTAAATAGTACACATCCGCATCCCGCGGATGCGGATGTTAAATTTTATGCGGATGTTTTGTGTTTCCTTTCCTTCGTGGTTTTATTCATCATAAATATTTTTCACGTGTTACCTTCGTGAAATAATTTTCATATATATATATATATATATATATATATACACGGCACAGCGTTTAAGCCGACTAAAGCAGCCCATTGTTGTAACTCCTGACTTATTATACTTTGTATACTGTTTGTGTCATAGTTAGTAATAGTTAAATAATTAATGTGAAAAGATGCCTGAGCATCGAACCGTTGGTATCTCGAGCATGATTTAAAGGGACGAGAAGTGGGACCTCTTTCGGCGTTCCCCCCCATCTCCACCCCAACCATCCCCCACCAGCTACGCTCCCCCGCAAGCCATTACAGATACAATGGGGTCGTCTGTTGTAAATTTTGTACAAAATCCATTGTTATGTTTTATATTTGACAAAGTACAGTAGATCATATTAGGTCAGACCTTCTTGTATCTGTCTGTCATGATTTTTATGATTCAGAAGAAATAGAACATGCGAGGGTACAATTAAACACCCTGTGCAGTGCTACCCTCCCAACTCGTAGAGGTAATTCTAGAAACGAGAATACCCTGAAAGACATAATAATAAATAAAGTGTCGACCCTCCGGGATAATGAGAACAATATTACCTTTTACGTTACTAACTTCCATAGAATACCGGTAATCTCTATGGGTGACGTAGACGTGTCGGTGCTCCTGAAACAGTATAATGAGGTACAAAAGTCGATAGTTGAACTGAAACACCAACACGTGGTGTCAAATCAGAAGAACGTGATTTCGTTAGAACAATTCCGGTCAGAGTTAGATGCGTTGAAAGAGACGTTCCTCCCAAAGCCCAGTTACTCGGAAGTAGTTCAGCAAGCCAGATCTCCAAGAAGCGCATCGGGCAGCGAGGGAAACGAAATCCCCGCCTCCAACTCCTCCCATGAAGGTGGGGTGGAAACGCAGCATGCAGGGGTAGCGGTCAACCCCCCTCCCGCTCAGGAAAGGACCCCTGCTCCCGATTTCACAGTGAGGAACAGGGACGGCCCAATGCCGAGAGACGAGGCATCATTGCCCTCTTCCCTGCCTCCCACTGCAGAGGAGAGGTGTTCGATTACGCCTCGCTCGGTGCGCAGTTCCCCTCCCCCCTCCCACCGAAGAAGGAGGGGCACGCGCGGCCGTCAGGTTATAGACACCGCTAACAGACCCTCACCAAGCCACAGAGTAAGGGAGGGGCCTCCTATCCCCCAAAGGTTGTGCCACCCATCCCCCAGGCAGGCGAACCCTGCCTCAGGGAGATCGAGGGAGGAGGACGACGGGTGGGTAACTGTTAACAGGCGCCCTTCCCGAAGGTTTCCTCAACCGGTCTCCGCGGCGAGGCCACCGATGGGGAATCTCACCCTCTTTGTGTCGTGAATTCAGCTTTCGAACGAGGCAAGCGATATTCGACACATGATGGAAGAAGTCATTGGTGAACACAGTATATTGATAGTTAATAAACTAAACACGAAATCTCCGTATTATCATATAACTCATTTAAAGTAATAATTAAAGGTGTAAATGCGCATTTCAACCCATATAATATGAGTCAATGGCCAGACGGTATTATTCTTAAGGAGTTTATTCACTTTTCCAGGAGATATGACAACAGGCAAAATAATAATAATAATAATAATAATAATGATAATAATAATAGGCGCCCTAACGGTAATGCCTGAAAGTTGTACTGTGTATAATAATAGTAATCTTACTAATAATAAATTCTTTATCAGTCATGGCGGATAACTTGTTGAAAATAGTCTCATATAATGTAAGGTCAGAGAGGAATTCAACTGTAGATGTTCATAAAATCTGCGACAGTGCAGATTTGATACTCCTGCAGGAGCACTGGCTACCTAAGCAAGAGCTAAAATTTCTCTCTACCATCCATGATGACTTTATGTACCATGCGTCATCAGCAATAGACTTGTCAGATGAATTAATGTAAGGTACGCCTTTTGGTGGTGTTGCTTTGTTAATAAGGAAAAATTTGTCAAAACATATAAAATTTTTAACAAGCGATAATGTAAGGTTGTTAGGCATTGAATTACAAGTGAACAATGATTGCATATTAATTGTAAACTGCTATTTACCATATAACAACGGCAGTAATCTAGATGTATGCATTGATTTGCTATACAAAATTAAGTCATTATCAGATAACCCCAAATATTCTCACTGTATAATAATGGGGACTTTAACGCACATGTGAACTCAGAATTCTTTGTAGAATTGGGTAACATGTTCGAGTCGGCCAATTTAAGAATAAGTGATGTAGATGTATTAGGGGTAACCAGTGGTAATTTTACATACGTTAGTGATATGAGTGGTACCACCAGGTGGATTGATCATTGTCTCACTAGTAATAATCTAAAGGATCGAATTGTTAGAGTTCATATTCTGCATGATTTCCTTCTTTCTGATCATAGACCATTAGAAATATTAATTAACGTTACCAATTTATGCGCAACACGACTTAACAAAAACTTAATAGGTAAGAATAATCGCGTCGATTGGTCCAATGTTACGATGCAGCAGAGAATAGAATACAAAGACAGAACAAGTCACCTCTTTAATAATTTAGAAATTTTGAACCTTGCCTGTAATAATCCTTGCTCAAATGATTCTCACTGTAAACTCATAGATAGGTATTATAGTAAGATAATATCCCTGTTAAGAGAAGCAGGAAACCCCAATTAAATCTTACAACTATCATACTAAGATTATTCCTGGATGGAATGATTTTATTGCCCACCCCCCCTGAAGAGGGAATCAAAAGAAGCCTATGATTTGTGGTGCTTTCATGGTAGACCCAGATTAGGACCAGTATACTTGAATATGTGTAGAAGTCGGGGTCAGTATAAGGCGGCCATAAGGCGATGTAAACAGGAAGAAGAGTCTATTCGAGAATCAAAAGCCTGTGAAGCTCGCATAAATAACGATAATAACAAATTTTGGAAATTTGTTAAGAATCAAACGGGTGTCAAAAATGTCCTCCCTCCGACAATCGATGGGGTGTCGGGGTAGGATGAAATTGCAAAGCTGTGGAGAAACCACTATTCTAACATTCTTAACAGTGTGAGTAGGGATAATCTTAAGATAGATTACAGCGAAACAATTGTGGGAGGGACAAGGGAAAATACTTTGATATCATTTTCTGAAGTAAAGAGGTTAATTAAAGAGATAAAGACTGGTTCTGCGTCAGGGGTAGATGACTTATCGAATGAACACTTAAAATATGCCAATGACGTAGTATGTCTGCATATATCATTGCTCCTATCAGCCATGCTTGCTCATAGCTATATCCCTGCAGAGTTCATGAGGGTATATATCTTGCCGCTGGTCAAAAATAAGTACGGAGACATTCTGTCCAGCAATAATTACAGGCCTATTGCTGTCACTTCCTGCTTCTCGAAACTACCAGAAAAACTCTTGTTACGCCGATTAAATGATTTCCTATGAACATCTAATCAGTTTGGCTTTAAAAAGTGCCACTGAACTGACCTGTGTATCTACGTACTTAAAGAAACAATATCTAAATACATTGATAGTAATTCAACTATTTATAGCTGTTTCTTAGATATAAGCAGGGGTGCAGTGCTGCCGGAGCGTGCCGGAGCGCCGCTCCGGCACCTCTGCAAGAGGAAGTTTGGAGGAATTACCATACAAGCAACAAAAAAATTGTCTCCATTAATTATCAACAGTTTCTTACTAGTCTTGTGAACAATTTGCAGCACCGTATGTTCACGACAACATCCATGAAAGGTTCTCAAACTTCTGAACCTCAAAGTATGTATAAATCACTGCTAAATGAAATGTATGTCCTTGAAAAAGACTACTGGCCTGATGAAATACCACCTAATTACGGAGAAGCTGAAATCTCATCTCTCTGTAAGAGGTTTAAGCTTTCTTCTTACTCTGTACTAAATGCCTTTAGAGACTATGTGGAAGATCATGGGCGCCGCATCCCCTAAGATTTACACCCATTACTGAGCTGTTCACAAGTTATTCCTATTAGTACTGCTGAGTGTGAGAGGGGATTCAGTCACATGAACTTGATAATAACAACAACACGCTCAAGAATTCTCATAAATCATGTATCAGCGCTTATGTTTGTTAAACTACATGGACCTCCTCTAGTTCAGTGGAATCCTGAGCCATATGCCATATCATGGCTGCGGTACCACAGATCGGCAGATGACACCAGGACAAGAGTTGCTTCAGACCCCCGAAAACATATCACGCCTGACCCTTTGTGGAAATTATTGTGAAACTTCCCACTGGTGGTATTTGGTAAGCACTAAGTAGTTTTAACTTCTTAAATTGATAAAATACATGATTGCTCTTTTTTCTTTATTTGCTTGATAATTATATTTATTTTATGATAATTAGTGAGTGCAAACACGAAATACTTAGTCATCGTGTGGCATATATAGAAACAGGATAGGAAATGGCAGGCTTTTGTCAGGCCCACCAGAGCTCCGGCACCTATAAAATTGGCACTGCACCCCTGGATATAAGTAAGGCATATGATAGGGTGAACCACAATATTTTATTTGCAAAACTAGAAGACAGGAAGGTTCCCATGTACATATTAAATTTACTGAAATTTTGGTATTCCCACCAATCTTTAACTGTTAGGAGGGGTAATGTACTATCTGAGTGTTTTGGCTCCTCTTGCGGGGGAGACAAGGCTCCTTGCTCTCCCCTATGCTGTTTAATGTGTATATCGACGGATTAATTGCTTCACTTAATGAGGCAGCAGTGGGATGTTGTATAGATAACACAAGGATAAATAACTTAGTTTATGCCGATGATATGGTGTTAATAAGTCCTTCTGTTAAAGGTCTGGATCGGCTACTAAAAGTCTGCGAAGTGTATTCGCAGAAACATGATATCCTTTTTAATGTTACAAAAACTAAGGTTATGCAATTTCATCCTAAAAGCTGTTATCAGCCAGCTGATATAAGGTTTAAAATGAATGGTGAAGTAATTGAGGAAGTACAAGAGTTTGAGTATTTGGGTCAAACTATTACCAGCTCCTTGAGTGATGACTCGGATATAAGAAAACAATCTCGAAGGCTGTGTGCTAAAGCGAATATGACCATAAGGAACTTTCGATTCTGTACAAGTGAAGCTAAAGAACTCTCGTTCATACTTTCTGCAGTAATATATTCGGACAGCAACTGTGGGTGAATTATAAAAAAGGGTCTGGCAGAACTCTAAATTTGCTGTACAACAGGTCTTTTAGACTCTTACATAAATTACCCCCGAGATGCTCAGCTTCGCAAATGTTTGCTACCCACAATGTCCCGAGCTTCCCGGAGGTAACAAGACGTGCTCAATACAGTCTAATGCAATTTATGCAAAGAATTAAAAAAATCAACCAACCCGATTATCAGGGCCGCCGCTTCCATTAGGCGAGGTTAGTAAATGCTAAGGGCGCCAAAGATCTGGGGGGCGCCAGCGCCTCCCGCCCTGTGCACGTCTGATAGTATTATGTAAGAACAACATGAAAAAAATAATGAAGGAATGAGAAGCATAGACAAATGATGAAAGGTTGTACGACGTATGTACACCAGTTTAGCTTGACTGATATTTACATAATTAACTTATTCATCTTATTGGGTCATTATAGAACTTTCACTATCACGACCTTTAACCCTTTAGGGACGGGAGTCGTAAATAAGCGATTTAAAAATGTTGCGCGCACAGACGGGAGTCGTCAATAAGCGACTCGGCTTATTTACGGCTTAATATGAGTTCCGGGAGTCGTCAATAAGCGAATAACTGTTTTTATGTGACATATGCCCTTCTTGCTTGGAAAAAACAGTAGATATGTCCTTTTTGCACGCATATTTTAGCACTTTTGAGCGTTCTGATTTGTTACTACATATGCCTCGCTTTACTCGCTGTTTTGATTGGTCATGACACTTTCTTGAACTGTGAAATGATTTTATAATTTTATATGAAAATAAAAACCCACTCTAATAGACGGAGTTTATTTCCACGACAGTTTCGACGCCCACTGGCATCCTCCTCGGGTGGATACAGAAACACTAATGAACCAAAACAAGAGGGGAAAAACAGTCCAGGGACCGACCGTTAAGAAATTCGCACCTAGGCTAGATCTCATTCCCCCGACACCTGAAGGGCATTTTCATTAAGTACATTCGCGGAAAATTCAAAGATTTGGAACATTTTTAAGGATTTAAAATATCCCGAGTGGTTTATCAGAAAGGCGTATTTTAAAGCCAGAAAATCTTTTTATGCCCCTCGGGAACCTTCAGTTAACCAAAAAAATATGTGAGTTTGCCTTACATTGCCGGCTTAGAAAGAGTAAAACCGTTGACGAAAGATTTTAAGTTTGCTTTGGCGTTCAAATATTCGTCTACCGTGAAAAGTAAATTGGTTAGGAATAACGTGGCAAAAGAGGAACAAGCCTGTGTCTACAGCATTCCCTGTAAAAGTTGTGATTTAGTATACGTGGGAGAAACTGGAAGAAATATTGAAACCCGTATTAAAGAACACAAATATGCCTTCAGAAGTTGTAATACTAATAATGCCATTTTTTATCACGCCAGCCAAAATAATCATGCTATAGATTGGGAATCAAGTAAGGTACTTTATAAATGTAATAATTATGTCAAAAGAAAAATAATAGAATCTGTGTGTATAGAAAAAGTAGATAATTTTAATTTGTGCGAAGGTACTTATAAGTTAGGCGTATTTTAAAGCCAGAAAATCTTTTTATGCCCCTCGGGAACCTTCAGTTAACCAAAAACAATATGTGAGTTTGCCTTACATTGCCGGCTTAGAAAGAGTAAAACCGTTGACGAAAGATTTTAAGTTTGCTTAAAAAAAAATAATAGAATCTGTGTGTATAGAAAAAGTAGATAATTTTAATTTGTGCGAAGGTACTTATAAGTTAGGCGTATTTTAAAGCCAGAAAATCTTTTTATGCCCCTCGGGAACCTTCAGTTAACCAAAACAATATGTGAGTTTGCCTTACATTGCCGGCTTAGAAAGAGTAAAACCGTTGACGAAAGATTTTAAGTTTGCTTTGGCGTTCAAATATTCGTCTACCGTGAAAAGTAAATTGGTTAGGAATAACGTGGCAAAAGAGGAACAAGCCTGTGTCTACAGCATTCCCTGTAAAAGTTGTGATTTAGTATACGTGGGAGAAACTGGAAGAAATATTGAAACCCGTATTAAAGAACACAAATATGCCTTCAGAAGTTGTAATACTAATAATGCCATTTTTTATCACGCCAGCCAAAATAATCATGCTATAGATTGGGAATCAAGTAAGGTACTTTATAAATGTAATAATTATGTCAAAAGAAAAATAATAGAATCTGTGTGTATAGAAAAAGTAGATAATTTTAATTTGTGCGAAGGTACTTATAAGTTAGGCGTATTTTAAAGCCAGAAAATCTTTTTATGCCCCTCGGGAACCTTCAGTTAACCAAAAACAATATGTGAGTTTGCCTTACATTGCCGGCTTAGAAAGAGTAAAACCGTTGACGAAAGATTTTAAGTTTGCTTAAAAAAAAAATAGAATCTGTGTGTATAGAAAAAGTAGATAATTTTAATTTGTGCGAAGGTACTTATAAGTTAGGCGTATTTTAAAGCCAGAAAATCTTTTTATGCCCCTCGGGAACCTTCAGTTAACCAAAAACAATATGTGAGTTTGCCTTACATTGCCGGCTTAGAAAGAGTAAAACCGTTGACGAAAGATTTTAAGTTTGCTTTGGCGTTCAAATATTCGTCTACCGTGAAAAGTAAATTGGTTAGGAATAACGTGGCAAAAGAGGAACAAGCCTGTGTCTACAGCATTCCCTGTAAAAGTTGTGATTTAGTATACGTGGGAGAAACTGGAAGAAATATTGAAACCCGTATTAAAGAACACAAATATGCCTTCAGAAGTTGTAATACTAATAATGCCATTTTTTATCACGCCAGCCAAAATAATCATGCTATAGATTGGGAATCAAGTAAGGTACTTTATAAATGTAATAATTATGTCAAAAGAAAAATAATAGAATCTGTGTGTATAGAAAAAGTAGATAATTTTAATTTGTGCGAAGGTACTTATAAGTTAGACCCTTTAATGAGATTCTTGGTCAAAAAATCCTTACGGAGTCGTGGGAACGTGTTTGAACCTAAGTGTGAATTTCTTAAATGTCTCTGGATTGGAATGTTCCCTTACTCGCCTTTAGTAAATGTAATAATGGAAGTAATAAATTGTGGGAATAAATATAAATGCAACAGATGTAATAATAAAGGTAATATTATAAATTTAATAATTAGGGTAAAGGTAATAATAATAAATGTTAAAAAAATGTAAATGTAATAATAAATGCAGTAATTATGTCAAAATATTAGAATCTGTATGTATAGAACAAGAAGATAGTTTTAATTTGTGGGAATGTACTTATAAGCGGACCCTGTAATAAAATGCCCTTCCAGTGTCGGGAGAACGGTATCTAACCTTGGTGCGAATTTCTCAATGGTCGCTGGATTGTTTCCTAATCGGCTTTTTTCATTCGTTTTTCGGTTTATAAGTTCTGTATAGTAAACAATAATGTAATAACTAGAGCCCGGATGTTTAGGCACTAATAAAGTCCAAAATAGGCAGGCAAAAAGGCAAAATAAAACGTCAAAATAGGAGCAAAAAAAGGCATTTATTTTTTAGACATTTGAATATATAGTAAACAAACAAATAAAACAAATACTGTAATACTTTTCGAGTCTATTCTGCTTGATTGCATCCAATGACCAGCATTTTCTTTAGGTTTTCGAAGGTGAACCCATGTCGTCTGTCAGACAAAAGATGTTTAAACAGTGAGAAGGATCGCTCCACTTCCACTGATGTAACAGGAGCGTATTTGAAGCACGAAACGTACAGTGGATCCATATCCCCGGTATTAGTATCGTTTTCTCCATGAAGAACTTTTCCGATATTTTTAATTTTTTCCAGGTCTTTGTTTGCAGTAATTACCCGGCAACATTTGTCGCGCACAGCTTTGCCCTTATCACCAGGCCCCTGACAAATATCCACAACGATCGTTTCAAAAACGTTCAGTGCGTCGACTAATGGCACATTCCTTTCCTCAAGAGCAGTTATGGCCTCTGGCAGCCTTGAATAATAGGTAGCGATAAATGCAAGATCATTTCGAAGAGAATTCTCTTGTAACAGTTGTTGGACAATACTAATTGCTGAAGCATCTTCGGCGTTGAAACTTTTTACAACTTCATCAAACTTGTCGAAATTTGATGCATAATATAATGCCGCGGAAATCCATGTTCCCCATCTCGTCAAAATAGGTTGTGGTGGCATTGCGAGTTCCGGCGCCATTTCTTTGAACAACTGACATCGTGATGGGGCCTTAAGAAAAATCTTCTTGCCATTCGAAACTAATTTGTCTACGTTAGGAAATGATGCACGTACTTGCTCTGCTACACGATGAAGTGCGTGACCTAAACATGTCAAATGTAGCATTCGCGGGTAAATGACCTTGAGTGCCGTTGTAGCCTTCTTCATGTAAGGCGCCGCATCTGTCACGAAGAGTATGACATTTTCATGTTTAATGCCATCTAGCCAAAGTAAAGCCAGTGATGTCGTGAACAGTTGCGCTATTGTTGAACTGTTTGTCTTCTGTAGTTCCTCTGTTGTTAGTAAATAAATTTTCGGTTTCATGGCAGCTTCCAAGGTACCAATAACCACATTGGCAATATATCTCCCCATCACATCTACTGTTTCGTCTACCGAAATCCAGACTTTCTTATCTTGTACACCCTCCCGAATATTCTGCAACGTCAAAGCGTAGTTCGTCTCCACATAATTCTTCCTCAAAGTAGACTCGCCTGGAATCTGTTGTTTTTTGTACTTTTCGAGAAATGATTTCAGAGACTTGTTTTCTAACTTCCACAGTGGTATTCCGGCATCAACAAAGGCTTTACACAAGTCAAGCGAGAAGGAAGACTGACGGCTTGACGATGCAGCAAATGTAGTCAACAGGTTCGTTTTCTTACTTCCTGGCTTCAACTTCCGAGCAGCGTCTGTGTGTCTACCAGTTTGGACGTGTTGCGACACAAAGTACTTCTTTTCATAATTCACACTTTTTTCACAAATCTTGCAAAACAGTACTGAACCATCGGTAGAAAAGACGTCGCTGCCAAATTCACGGACAAAAGTGTTCAACTTTTTTTCAGTGGACACACAAGCCTTCGGCATTTTCATAAAATTCGTTATAGAATTTTCGCAATTTCCTGAAAATAAACAATAAACAATGATTGAAATATTAAAAAATAAACAAGAAAAGACATTTTGCCTGCACATCCAGGCTCTATTTATCACAAAGGTGGATAAAAACAAAGACATTTTCACAAACTTCGTTACTGAATTTTCGCAATCTTTTGAAAATAGGCAAAATAGGCATTACTTTGTAAAATAGGCACAATGACTGAAATATTAAAAAATAGGCAAGAAAAGGCATTTATGGCATTTTGCCTGAACATCCGGGCTCTAGACTAATAACCAATGTAATAATAAATTTATAATTTCTGTAATAAATAATTATGCAATATTAAATGTAATAAATTTAATAATAAATGTAATAATTATGTAAAAAATATATTAGAATCTGTATGTTTAGAACAGGAAGATAGTTTTAAATTTGCGCGAATGTACTAAATGAAAATGCCCTTCAGGTGTCGGGGGAATGGGATCTAACCTAGGTGCGAATTTCTTAACGGTCGGTCCCTGGACTGTTTTTCCCTCTTGTTTTCGTTCATTAGTGTTTCTGTATCCACCCGAGGAGGATGCCAGTGGGCGTCGAAACTGTCGTGGAAGTAAACTCTGTCTATTAGAGTGGGTTTTCATTTTCATATTTTGACCTTCACGTAGAAAAAAAAGTGAAGTTTTTTGCATTTATAATTTTATAATAAATGTATGTATTAGCAAATTAAAATAGATCAGTGTAAGGCAAATAGTTTCTTCAATATGGTACCTTGATTACTTTGTGGGCAAACCCAATCGTGAAGTGGGAGGCGGGTGGGGGCGCCAGCTGCAGTCCTGCTAAGGGCGCCAAATAGGCTGGCGCCGGACCTGCCGATTATCCAAGCTATCCATGAGTCCCGCCATTTATCCTCTTAGCTATGGACTTCTTTGTACGAAAACGTGTGTCTGTAGCTCCACTTAACTTCGACATTATAGTATTATTTCTAATCAATTGTGTATATTTCTATCCTTAGTATATGAACTGTCATTGTGTTAATAATATTTGTCATATGGACTATAGTTTGTCAATAAACTTTTTTATTTTCATTTTCATTTTCATTATTACCAACATCATCGGGATTCGCCGGCATTCGTAGATCAGTGGGTAACACCGTTTTCCAGTCAGCGAAGTGACACGCGTTCTTACACAAAATTATATATGCACATAAGTACTTACACAATCACATGCCTACACACACACACACACACACACACACATTTTTTTTAACTTTATGAAAATACTTCATAACTGGTGGGACTGAACCTTGGTCTTGACGGCAGGAGTCGACTGAGCTACAGTGAATCACCCAGAAACTTTTATTTTTGTGTGTGTGTGTGTGTGTGTGTGTGTGTGTGCGTGCGTGTGTGTGTGTGCCGGGGGTAGGGGGGGTGCTTATTTCGTTTTATGCAATCATTTATTTTATAATTTATTTGCTTCTTATTCATATCTTTTAAAATTTCAAAATTTATTGCATTTTTTAAACGAACAGAGTTAAATTTATTCGTTGAATTATATTTTTCTTTAAAAGTTTTAAAACTTCATTAACTTTTTAGTATTTTAATAAATAGGTAGTTTACTAACATATATATATATATATATATATATATATATATATAGCGAGGAATAGGAGGACGAAAAGATGGTACATGTTTATTAACAGACGTTTCGGAAAAATTCAATTTCCATCAGTGCTAAAAAGTTTAAAAACAAATATAAATAAGTATAATAAATAAAAACGAACAATAAATTAAAATGGCGCAACAATTAGCGAGAATTAATAATAAGTTACAATATATATTAAATTGGAAGATTAAAAATTAAATGATATAAGGTATAAAAGTATGGACAATAAATAAAAAATAAAAACGGTTTAGGTGAAACAGAATTGAAAGGGTTCTTACCAAATTGTTAACGTAATGAGAGACTAATTGTACAGAAGATTGGGAATGGTTGCCTGTCTTAGTTTGATCTTTTCTACCATCAAATCCGATGCCTTCAATCTCTGTGTTCTCTGATTTCACTTTGATTATGTTCTTTTTACCCACATGTATTCTTTCTCTTTCCACTTTTTTCCTATCCAACATATTGGTTTCGTCTAATATTCCCATATCCTTCAAAGCTGCATTTACTATAGCTGCAGTAGCTCTGTAACTTACACGGTATCTATCTGCTGTTATTGTTAAGTTATCATAAATAATTCTGTTCTGATGGTTTTCTCTCAGCTCAAAATCCGGAACAAAGTCAATATCGTCGCTGTCATCATCAATTTCCATGCTCTCATCTTCCATAATATGTAAAGGGTCCAGTTTGCTGGTTGAGGCGACATTCATATCTAGGCTTATCTTGGCTCTTCTTTCTAATCCTTTAACTCTATCGTGAGTCCTTTTTCTTGCGGAAGTAGTTACTCTCAGGGCCGTTTCTAGCCATTAGGGGGCCAGTATACCCATTTGAGGCCCCACCCCTCCATCCACCAACTCACGCCTTACTACATCACCTCAGCACACACATACAAAAAATGGCTGTGTTAATAAAAAACAATTATGAAACAATTTTAATGAAACATTTATGTCCAAAACAATAAATATGTACTTTCAGAAGACAAACAGAAAAAATACTCTTCATGAAATTCCTGAAAATTAGCTTATACATTATTTGGAATAAATGACACAGAACTATGTATAAAAAAATAATGCAATTATCAACTACCAAACAATTACTGACTCTACGATACAATCGTGTAATAGCTAACAGTTATACAGAACAGTTTGTATCTTCAAAATTTTTGCCTCCTAGATTTTTTCTGGGTGAAATCATCAATAACATCATCATATGAAATCTCCCCGCCAACGTTCTGGTTGATGCTTATGATGCCAAGGCCACTGAGCAGTGGTGTAGTGCTGTGGGAACGCGTGGGAACGGCGTTCCCTTACTTTTTTTGGTAGACGGAACGGCGTTCCCTCACTATTTCAAATAAATCCGAACTTACAAATCTCTAACTTCATGAAATTTTAATTCCCACCCCTAGAAGAGATATGAGAAAGAAATCATTAACTGCTTCATTTCTTTTAGCTTCGACTGAGGCAATGCTAGCCTATAAAGATCTGGTGAAACAGTCACCACGGCGTACCAGTTGTTAACTTTTTTTAGTTAATCATTCCAGTTGTTACCTATTTTTATTGATCGTACTGGATGTCGTATATCTAATGACACTGGAAATACTGCATCTTCAACCTTGGAATATATCCTAATATCCAGTGCATATGACCTCAAAATATCCCTGAAATTGGTCAGATTTCAAAAGATTTCCCGGGGGGCTTACAGTGCCCCCGGACCCCCAGCTGTATGGGCTCGCCGCGCTCGCCATTGTCCCCCCTGCATCTGAGTAACACTTTCAAAATGCGTTCCCTCACTTCTTTATTTAGCACTACACCACTGCCACTGAAGCGATCCTGCCCCATTGATGATCTGAGGTAGTTCTTGATTAACTTCATCTTAGAGAAGCTCCTCTCGGCTGACGCTACTGTCACAGGTAGAGTGCAGGCAATTCTTAGTGCAACCCAGAGATTGGAGTATAGTTCCTCCAGTTGCTTCTGATGAATGAAGGAGAGAAGCTCCAATGCAGTCATGTTGTGTGAAGGTAAAGTCGGCAAGTTCTTAATTTCGAGGGACAGTTCTCTTCCATCAATGTCAGAGTCAGCTCCAGAGCTCAGTATCTTAGAGAGCTTTTTACACTTGCAGGACAAGTCTTCCTTGTCCATTGTGGTGAAGTTTAGGAGAACTCCAAATATGTCCCTCACATCATCTAATGTTTTTAATCTCTCATTTATTGACCCGATGGCACAATCCACCACCACATTGAAAAATTTTACTTCCAGCCTCTTTAAGGCTTCTGTAAATGGTTCGTCAGGAGCTTCGTAAGCAAAGTGCTTTTTTGTGGATCTGAGCCTTTTCTCCTTCAGCACACCCTCCACATTCATTTCCTCACATATGTCCCTAGCTACGACTTGTGCTGCAACAAAACCTGTATTTCTGTAACTGGTGAGTGAGTCTTTTGTTTATGTGAGGAGGTTGGTTGCCACATCAAACTGCATTGTAGAAGAGTGCAGAAGTTTGCTCACATGGTTAACTGCATGAAGAATATCATACCATACTACTGTGCAAATCTGAAAGCGATAAGACCCTACCTCCTCTGCAAGTGCTTGTGCTTCAGTCCTGGCTATGGCATCTGTGGCATTGTTTCTGACTTCCAACAGGGCCTCTCTGATGTGGCTCTGGTATCGCACAGCCTCAATGCTCTTAAGCCGGCTCTCCCACCTGGTTTCACTCCAAGACTTGTTTCTTTAGTTTCACTCCAAGACGTGCTTCTTTAGGATTGTCCCTCTCTGTGTAGCTGCTGCAAAAAGGTTGTACAATTTTTGTACGTTGCCAAAGAAGCTGATGGCATCTGTGGAAGCTTTAGCTGCATCAGCCACTACAAGACTCAGAGTGTGAGCCCCACATGGAACATAGAGTGCACGACAGTTCTTCTCTAATAACCTTGCCTGAACACCTTTGTTCTTGCCCTTCATGTTCGCTCCGTTGTCATATGACTGTCCTCTGCAGTTATCAAAGTGAATATTCAGTTCATCTAGTCAGTCTCTTCTGGTACTTCACCCATTTTAACAGTTCTGATAATAATCGAAATCTGTTCTTGGTGGCTTATGTCTGGAGTGCAGTCTAAAATGAGTGAGTAATATTTAGCTTGTTTTATTTCTGCAACAATGGCATCCAAGATCTTCCCACTAATGGACCCAATGAGCTCATTTTGAATGATGTTTCCTAGGTAACTTGAATGACTATATTGGCCACTTTCGACTCTGCTGATGTGTTGTTTTATCACTGGATCAAATTTGGCAAGCAGCTCAACCTCCTTCAAGAAGTTGCCATTGTCTCGATTGTACAATGTAGAGGAAGACCCCCTGAAAGCAAGGTTTCTCTCTGCCAGTGATTGGATTATACTTACAAGACGTGTGAGAACATCTCGCCAGCTTCTTCGCTCTACCTCCATTAATGACATTTCAGTTTGGTCAATGGTCCTCCCAGTTTTTAGCCGCAGTTCCAGATCCTTCCATGTTGCCATGTTATCTGCATGTTCTGAACTATTTTCATGGCCTTTCAGAAGCGAACTAACGTTTATCCAGTCTGAAAGTCCATCCGTAATCAGTTTGTACGACTTCCTTGAAAACAGCTTGCAGCAGAAGCAATAAAGAGCATCATTCCTTCTTGAGTAATCAGCCAGCTTCGCTTTATTTTTTCCCCATTAATTAATGTTCTGTACATGTAATGGTGATGAACGCTTCTACCGTCCTCTCTTTTAGGGAATGTGAAATCTGGACTGATTTGAAATGGTCCTCGAGACACCAGATCTGTCCTCAAGGCACCTGACAGGACAACTGGCCAGTCATACGGATCAAGCGGTGGAGCAGATCTTGGTTCTTGTTGCTCAGTAGAAATTCCTGTGTGTGGTGTTTGAAGCTAAACAGAAGATGGGACACTTGTTGGTTCATCAGGCTCTACTTCTACTGGTGTTTGAGGTTGCATAGAGGATGGTCCTGCTGTTGGCTCATGATGCTCATCAGGCTTTGTTCAGGATGGCTTTTCCAAATATTTCAGTAGTGCTCCTGAGAACATAACATTACATATTCTGTTAATTTTTGCTAAAATACTCTTTCTTATCTTGTTTGATAATTAATTGATCTGGGTGAACAGAATTTGAGGTGATGTGATCCATTAAATTTCACATTTCGAAATATTATAAATGTTGCAGAGACTAGCTTACTCTACACGATTCCTGAGCACTTGCCTAGCATGATGGTCTACCTGACCTAGTTGCCTGAACTGTAATCATAAGAATATATGATACAAATGGCACATCTCACCTGTGCGACTGGAAAGCTTCTCCTCCTCTATTTTCTTCTTTTTCCGTTTTTCAGCACCTGATGGATAATGTCGTTTCATTTTCCAAGATGCATGAAGTCACATATAGTTAACCACAACTAATCTGCTAAATAATAATAATCATGATAATAATAATAATAATAATAATAATAATTGTTATAATTGTAACGTTAATGAAATACATTCAAATAACCATAATCAGACCATTTAGGTTTTAACCAGGGCCGTTTCCTAGCATAAGCAGACTAAGCGGTCGCTTAGGGCCCCCTGCTACTAGGGGGTCCCTAGACAGGCTCCCAGGTCATAGCTCAGTGGGCAAGAATAGGAATATAGCTGAAGTTATTATTAATATTATTGTTATTATTATTATTGTTATTATTATTATTATCATTATTATTATTATCATTATTATTATTGTCGTATTAATTAAAGTTTTTGTATGAGACAAATGTGATAAAACGGAGACAAACGAAACGTTTTGGTCGTTATGTGTAAATAACTATTGTGAGATCTTATTTCTATATTATTTAACTTTATTCTTATTATATGCTTATAGTTTCCTAAATGCTTAATTTTTCTAGTATTGTAAAACATTATTTCACTAATTTACTAATTATTAAGAGATTTTGTAACACTTTAAAACCTAGGATTATTTTCGTTATGTTTTCAAGTTTATTAATTCTTTTCTCATCTTTTTCAAATAATGTGAATTTTGTTGGTTAAAACCAGGGCCGTTTCCAGCCATTAGGGGGCCCTAAGCAGTATACCTACTTGAGGCCCCACCCCTCCATCCACCAACTCACGCCTTACTACATCACCTCAGCACACACATACAAAAAATGGCTGTGTTAATAAAAAACAATTATGAAACAATTTTAATGAAACATTTATGTCCAAAACAACAAATATGTACTTTCAGAAGACAAACAGAAAAAATACTCTTCATGAAATTCCTGAAAATTAGCTTATACATTATTTAGAATAAGTGACACAGAACTATGTATAAAAAAATAATGCAATTATCAACTACCAAACAATTACTAACTCTACGATACAATCGTGTAATAGCTAACAGTTATACAGAACAGTTTGTATCTTCAAAATTTTTGCCTCCTAGATTTTTTCTGGGCGAAATCATCAATAACATCATCATATGAAATCTCCCTGCCAACGTCCTGGTTGATGCTTATGATGCCAAGGCCACTGAAGCGATCCTGCCCCATTGATGATCTGAGGTAGTTCTTGATTAGCTTCATCTTAGAGAAGCTCCTCTCGGCTGACGCTACTGTCACAGGTAGAGTGCAGGCAATTCTTAGTGCAACCCAGAGATTGGGGTATAGTTCCTCCAGTTGCTTCTGATGAATGAAGGAGAGAAGCTCCAATGCAGTCATGTTGTGTGAAGGCAAAGTCGGCAAGTTCTTATAATAATAATAATAATAATAATAATAATAATTGTTATAATTGTAACGTTAATCAAATACATTCAAATAATTAATCAGACCATTTAGGTTTTAACCAACAACATTCACATTATCTGAAAAAGATGAGAAAAGAATTAATAAACTTGAAAACATAACGAAAATAATCCTAGGTTTTAAAGTGTTACAAAATCTTTTAATAATTAGTAGATTAGTGAAATAATGTTTTACAATACTAGAAAAATTAAGCATTTAGGAAAGTATAACATATAATAAGAATAAAGTTGAATAATATAGAAATAAGATCTCACAATAGTTATTTACACATAACGACCAAAACGTTTCGTTTGTCTCCGTTTTATCACATTTGTCTCATACAAAAACTTTAATTAATACGACAATAATAATAATGATAATAATAATAATAATGATAATAATAATAATAACAATAATATTAATAATAACTTCAGCTATATTCCTATTCTTGCCCACTGAGCTATGACCTGGGAGCCTGTCTAGGGGCCCCCTAGTAGCAGAGGGGCCCTAAGCGGCCGCTTAGTCTGCTTATGCCAGGAAACGGCCCTGGTTACTCTGTCGATTGGTCCTAGTTGGTTTTTTCTTTGTTTCTGCCCCAAAAAAGACTCCCACTCAATCATTGGAACTCTAATATCACATCTGCAATCCGTTCGACTGATTTTTTTATCGTAACAAGTACAAGTGCAAATATCAAACATTTCATCGAATGTCTCCACCTTCTGCTGAAAACTGTTGTTTCTTTGTTTTAATGGTACTTTATTTAGCTTTGCTGCAGATTCTATCAATCGTTCAACTTTTATAGCTATTCCTTCAAATCCTATATGTGGAAAGGAAAACTTCTCCCAAATGGCTTCCACATCTTTAGTGACAATTCTGTAACATTCTTTTACTGTTCTAGAACCTTTCGAAATCAGTTCTTCTCGTTTTCTTACCAATAAATAATGCCTAAATACGTCAGCCTTTGAAGGAGTTATTGAAGGTGGAAATTCTGCAGGGTGACCAAATGTTGAATTGTGCGTTTTTCTTCTTGTCGCCATGATTTCACTTATTTAGGCCTAGTAGCATTAATAACAAGAAACTAATTGTTAAATTCTAGCAATTGAATCCTTCAATCTGAATTTAATATAACTCATTCGGAATTAAATCATAACTCATTCAATCATAAACAATCTGAAAATAACAATCAGAAACTAAACAAAAAAACGTGACAATAATTTATATAATTAATCTAATCTATCTAAATTAATCTATGTAATCTATTCAATCTATCTAAATAATCTACCCAAATTAATCTAATCTACTTAATAAGACTTACTGTAATATAATGCATGTTTGTCACATTTGGGGTTTATATCTGTGGAAAGAGTAAAATGGGGGGGGATGCTATGAAAGGGGGTAAGGTGGATCGCATATACTCACTTTTTTTACAAGATGTTGAGATCATCATTTCCAACTACGTGCATACTGTGGAATTGGAGAAACTCGATTTTTTATATGTTTCGACCCCCTCCCCTAATATATATATATATATATATATATATATATATATATATATATATATATATATACACACACAAACACATACATATATATATATATATACACACATATATATATACACATATATATATATACACACACACACACATATACATACATACATACATACATATATATATATATACTGTATATACATACAGAGTGTCCCAAAAAATGTTTACACATCATATTAACATATATATATCAATAAGCAAAATAGGCGGATAGTAAGTAGATAGTAAATAGGCTTCTTTAATGTTTAAATGTTCGAAATATCAGCCAGCAGCGTCAATACCTTCATGGTTGTGCTGCTCACTTTAATGTTTTAAATGTTCAAAATGTCCTCCACTAGCATCAATACATTCTTGACAACGGCGCGCAACAGATCAGCATACTGTTCGGATTGTTCGGAGTGGAATGTTGGCACAGACTATTTCAATTTCGTGTCTCAAGGCCTGTAGTGTCCTTGGTTTTTCAGCATACACAGTGTTCTTCAGAGTGCTCCACAAGTAAAAGTCTAATATGGTGTGTAAGCATTTTATTGGGACACCCGGTGTGTGTGTATATATATATAATATATATATATATATATATATATATGATACACACAGACAGTGCATGGAACAAGGAACTCTTCTGGGATAATTAAATCCACTATAGTCCGAATAAGTAATGGTAAATGACAAATACCATAGTTTTTCTTTTTCATGATGCTAGCCCGACGTGGGCAACGGGTCACTCGCAAAGAGGTCCCATAAATATAGCTTCCCTCACCAGCTATCTGCAAAGCTATATTTATGGGACCTCTTTGCGAGTGACCCGTTGCCCACGTCGGGCTAGCATCATGAAAAAGAAAAACTATGGTATTTGTCATTTACCATTACTTATTCGGACTATAGTGGATTTAATTATCCCAGAAGAGTTCCTTGTTCCATGCACTGTCTGTGTGTATCATAAAAAACTCAGGGGACCATTCTGAGTTCATTCCCATATATATACTGTATATATATATGAGGTGTCCCGCGTCTTAAGGTACCTAAGCGCCAAAATTAAAATTCGCCAGAAATCGCCTCCAAATTTCAGCAATATTCTGGCAATAGTATCTCTGTTATTAATTGAGCTAGAACGTTCATTTTTGGCTAAATTAGAGTTCTAAGTATGCTAATGAAGATGTTGATGAGTTTTTGGAATAGATTTTCATATTTTATATTTTATATATATTTTTTTAATTTTTTTATTTTCTTATTATGCCGAACTTTGGGTGCGATTTCTGGCACAGAATGATTCCATTGATTTTTCATCACTATCACTAGCACGGTGAGACATTGCTGCACACGTTGATAATAGTTAGAAGCCGGGTGAATAGAATAATCCACGCAATATTCAGCAATATGAGCACGAACACAGGACGCCTGCTAACAGCAACGCGAGTCTTAAGGTACTGGCGGGATGTTTGTGTCGTGTCCCTCTCGGCGCGTGGAGCGGATGGCCAATCAGAAAGCAGAGCGGCGTGGCTGCCATGTTTTCATTGGCTCGCGCTCCTCCTGCTGTTCCCGCCACCCAGAGACCGAGCGTCCCACCCCCACCTCCATCACCTCAGACCAGTTGAACGGGATATTGGGGCCTTAAGACGCGCATCACATCTGGGCGGCAGAGCCCAGCTGGCGATAGAGGTGAAAAAAGTAGTTCGCTTCATAAGGTTTTCAACCATACTTCTAGTGTCGTAAGGTCATTATAACCCAAAAATCTTTTTGAAGAAACACCGAAGATTTTTGAGAACTTTTAAGTTTTGAATTTTTTTAAAATTCAACCCCATTCTTCTTACATTTAGTTTATTTACCGTTTGTAAGAGGATTATACACACACACACACACATACACACACACACACACACACACACACACAAAATTGTGTATGTATATACTATAACGTTTCTCAAAATGTACTCGATAAAATTTCCCTTAGACTAAGCATCAACCATAGCCTATATATATATAATATATATATATATATATATATATATAATATATATATATATATATATATATAGTCAGTCCACACTTCCACAAAATTTCATTTCGTAAAATCATGTATAATCCAGTTACTTCATAAACTTACAAAAATACCACAACCATCCAAATTTTGAGTTTCACATCCAAAGTCAGTGAAAACAAATTTAAGAATGTAAGTTGTTTGTGGGCTTAAGTAAATGTTAAGGTTTCGCTGACTTGAAAATTTTTGTTGAAGATCGTTTATATAAAATTATTTACCTTATTATAATGCGAGCGTGGATCGACTAGATAAAGGTAAGCTTTGTTTCAACTATTTATGAATCATTGTTGAAACCACAGAATAATATACAATATTATTTTCCGTTTTCTACAAAATCAGAATAATATGTAAGTGGGCTTTCAGATATTGATACGATGAACAAGACATTTTCTCTCCTGGAACGCAATTTTGTTATGAAATGTTACACGAAATTTTTAAATCATACAAGGAGTGCCATACGCCATACGGTACTCAGGAAGGAAGTTGGAACTAGAGAAGTGACAAATAAGAAATAAATTTGATATTTGGTGAAAGCTTTTGGAAAAATCGGAACATTTTGTAGATTAGCCTGGACGTGGACGTAACCCCATGTTCCTCCGATTATGAGTAAAATTGGAGTACTGAATCAAGATCGGCGGAGCCAAGGTCATGGTATTATCCAACTCAATGTTATAGTCCAGGTTAGGTTAACTTATTTTAGGTTAGGTCACCGATAGGTTATGTTAGGTTGCGTTTGGTTAGTTTAGGTTGGGATAATGTATGTTAGCTTACGTTAGGTTAAGTTAGGTTAGGAAATATTAGCCATTCTCATTTGGCGCCTTTTCCGCGAATGGGAATGAAGTGACACTGTTTCTCAAATGATAAAAACACTTTCCTCTCATGTGGATGTCTCACTTTGTACATTCTTGATTGTGGACTGCGAATAGAAATGGAAATGACACTGAATGGAAAATAATTAACTTTTTTTTCCTAAAATTTCCTTCAAATTCCTCAAATTCTTCCTCAAATTTCTTCAGATGTTGGAATTAAACTTATGTTTTTATTTGTTAAAATTTTCCAAACGAATGATAAACTTTTCATAACTATTCTATGCATGATACAAAAAATAAGGACGAACTGTTTTTGTTCCTCGTTGCGTGTGATTGAAGCATTGAATTCATGTATCAGTGCAACGCCACGTTCTGCAAGGTCATTTACTACCTTCACTGAGTGGGCAACCTCACGACTCTTCCGATACGACTCCTGGTTTCCCCATTCGCTGGGGTTGTGCTCCAAGAACTTCTGAGACACACCGAGAATTTTGAAGAAATTCATCGTTGATTTCGTGATGAAGTCATGCAACTCCATTAATGCTGGCTCAAGGAATGGCGCAATGCGTTTCCGAGGATTCGCAGATCCGTCCTTCTCTTTGATGGCTGACACCATCATTCGTTTCTCCTCTGCTGACACTTCTTCATCAAAGAAACTAAAGCCCACCAGTAGTTCGGAAAGATACCACAGATGGTTGCCAAATGCTTTACTCGCTGCCATTCCAACGACTTTGTTTGGATATACAAACAGCGCACGCAGCAGGGCGAGATCATTTTTTGGAGCTTCTGTTGACGATGTAGTCTGGAACCAGTATCTAACGTAAATCGAAGTAACAAAGAGACACATCTCCTTTAGATGATGCCAAATTTTCTCGTTGAAAGATGGTCCACGGGACTTTCGTGACCAAGTTGGCCCCGGCTGTTGTGGGCTGTACTGGTTGCGGAAGAGCCACAGCTTGATAGAGTAGATAGCCCTGGCCATCCAGCGAGCACGATGAATAGCTCCAGGATACCGAAAATGTATTCCGCGTGGAGGAACAGCTCCCAAGAAAATGATTGCGAGCTTCAGCAGCTCACGGTAATCATCTCTGGGTTGTGATTTCTTCAACTGATCAACCGCAAACTCAATGACTTCATCTTTCCATGGGGCGATCACAGATGCTGTGCTCTCGTCACTTACCGCTGTAGAGAAGGATGTTTTATCCAGTTTAGGCCAAATGTCTCGGAAATGCCCGAAGATCTCCATGTTGGGAGACTGAAACATCGTGAAGGCTGAAAACTTTTTCCAACATGATTTCGGCGACGTGATGGCGACAAGCCACGTTCAACAGTTCACGGCCAATCTCAGACTCTAACCTGATACATACTCCACGTTTTATTCCAGTGTTTGAGGCTGTGGTATCAAAACATATACCTTTGATGTGTTCCGCAATCCCCACTCATCTATGGTCTCAACAATTGCCTGCGACATAGTAACTGCACGTGCGTCTTGAAGTTTTGGGACTGAGAGCAGCTTTACCACATTATGTCCAGACACCAAAATCGGGAGCCTGTCAGTTTGCTCTCGAACAGGTCCAGTGAGGTCATCCATGATCTTCCCATCCCAGTGCAGGATCAGTGGCACATTAGGGTCAAAAGCGGCTTTGATTTCGGCAGTGAAAGCCTCTCTGTGTTTCATTCTTGCTCGTCGAATAGCGCTGGTGCTGATGACGAGCTGTTCCACGTGCGGACGGAATTGACTCGTAGAAGCCATTGCCGAAAAAATATGAGCAGCATTTCGATTGCTAGTTTTAGTTCAGTCGAGTGCTGCAGCTACCTCAGGAGTCACCACTGGTATCGTGCCTCGCAGTCGTGGAGTTTTGGGCATGGGCGGTAAGGTGAATTCAGCCTCTGGGTCAGATGGGTCAGAAGACGAGTCATCTAATACAGCAACTTCAGTTGTCACTGCCGCTTCTGACTTGGCTTTCAATGTTCGATTTTCCGCAGAAGCCTTCCTCTTCATCACACGTTTTTCATGGAGAGCTAATGTTTGATCGAGTCCTCCTATCGTACCTTTGCGACATTTCTCCAGTTGGGCTTTCAAGAACTGCCGGTCCTCCTCAAATGTTATGATAGACATTGCCTCACGGTGGGCAATTCTAGACATTGCCTCACGGTGGGCAATGTCGAACAAATCATCCAGCCTTTCTCTGAACATCTGTTGGTTCACCAGGTTCTTCGCCGACGTGCGATTTATTAGTTTCTTTAGCCCTTGCCATTCAGCATGGAGCTTTCTGATATGTTCTACCACGTGATTGGGAACCTTCGTTGGAATTTTAGCTCTTTCCTAGATTGGAAGTAGAAGTTCAGAAGTCTTTGCAATGCTCACTTTTAGGCTCATTTGTTCGCAGTTATGGTAATGGAAAAGCACCCTCAGCACTTCTCCACGAGATGGAAGTTTGGAGCACTTGAAAGCCGTTTCCGTCCATCCAACAAGCCAGATTGCAGTTTTTGAGCGCGTTACTTTAGTAAGTGCCATTGTCGCTGTGATCTGAAAAAAGAGAAATAAAGATAACATTAGAATAACATATAGATTAGACACTATAAACACTGTTAAACAGTATATATGAATGCCCATCATTACATAGAAAAGCATTTTAAAGAGATTTATTAAAATTGGAAAATTGATGAAAATCACCTGAAAATCATAAAACACCAAAATTTATATCAGCTTGTGCAACCCCTAAATATTGTCTGATTCAAAAAATACTTTAGATATGGAGTTTCTATCGCAATTGGCACCAAATGACGGGTTGGAGAAGAAAAATAATAAAAATGAAAATTCTCCATTATAGATGGAACCACCCTAATATATATATATATATATATATATATAAAGTAGGTATACAGTTGATGATTTATTTAATGAAACTTTACGCATAACATGTGTTAATCACGCAGGTGGTCATTATTATCTATCCTGAAAGGAAAATGAATTTAAAAATTCAACATATGAAACTGTATACCTACATTTGAGGCACTCTCTATATACATACATGTATCTTTGTAAGAGAAACTAGTTAGGAAATGCAGGGATTAGAGACACGCGCGGTATAAATTTGAGTAGGTACCCATATATATATACAGGTGTTCTAAAAGTTTCGTCACCCTTACAAAATGTACATATTGTAATACCAATTTTATTTTTGTGATTAACTGAATTTATATGTGATTCATTGACATTTTTTCTCTTTCCCAGGTATTAGAGTTGTGTGAACAATGGCAGACCAGTCCACTTATACTCTGGAGGAAAGGATAGTAATGAGCACATGGGCTCATGAAAGGTCACATACTGGCAAAACGATGCATGATATCCAGAATGATTTCAACATAAGATTCAATAAGGCTGCATCACCAAACAAGACGGTATTTCGCTGGGAGAAAAAGCTGTTTGAAACTGGCTCCATCAAGGACAGACTACTGTTGGGAAGGTGTGATTGCATCGGTGGCTCGTTCACCCAAAAAATCACTTCGGAAACGATCACAAGAACTTGCAGTCCCGATGTCCACAATGAGAGATCACATGACAAAAGATCTCGGTATGAAACCATACCGCCGGTTATTTATTAATGAATTAAGCAATACAGACATGCAGAAACGATATGAAGCCTGTGAACGGTTTTTGACCGTTTTTCCAACAATTTCTGCACGTTGAATAGTGATTTTTTTCTGACGAGTGTGCAATTTACCGTAGCGCCAAAATGAGAAATGTTTACTTCTGCAGCAAGGAAAATCCAGACTTCTTTGAGGAACTGGAACACTATCCACCGCACGTGATGATATGGGCTGCGGTGTCTGCCAGGAACTTGTTCGGGCCATATTTTTTGAGGGTCCTGTCAACCAAACTGCCTACCTCAACATGTTACGTGACTGGTTTGTACCTGAGCTCGAACGTTTAGGGCTGCTTGGTCGGGTGTGGTTTCAACAAGACGGGGCTCCGGCTCATTTTGCCATTAATGTGAGGAATTCCTCAACGAAGTGTTCAAAGACAAATGGATCGGCCGTGGCTCGCAACATTTACCTGCCCCTCTTGAGTGACCGCCCCGAAGTCCAGATCTGTCTTCTTGTGATAATGCGTTATGGGGTTTCGTCAAGCAGAACGTATCCCAGGTGCGTTACCGCACAACAGGGGAGCTGAAACACTCTGTTCGAGATGCATTTTGTGCAATCACTCCAGCAATGCTGCGTCGATTCTCACACCGCACATGGAGGCGCATAATCCTTTGTTACGAAAATGATGATGCGCACGTAAATATTCTTGATTAGTAACTGTAATTAGTAACTGTATTTACTGTAATTAAAGTAAATGTCGCTAGTAACTTTTTTCTTAAATTACACCTACCACATATAAATACAATTAGTCACACAAAAATTAAATTGGTATTACAATATATACATTTTGTAGGGGGGTGACGGAACTTTTCGAACACCCTGTACAGTTTCATATGACCGACCTTGATTTCGGCTCTTTCTTTTTCGTTCTACGGGTGGGGGAGCATTTTTGCGGGCGTTTGCCCTTGGCCCCGCCTTTCTGCATAAAAAGAACAACAGTCTTAGGTTTAAACTTTTTCACGTTTTACTATCAGTTCTGTCTTGTTGTTTATATATAACCTACATTCAGTTAACTTTTTTTTTTTGCTGTCAATATTTCATCTACTTTTACATATTTAAAATAGATTATTATATTAACTAGTTATTATTATACATAGACCAAAAATCCAAAATAAAAGGTTCTTTTTTTTTTGTAAGAGAATATGTAATGCAAAATTGTTACGCCTTAAAGGAAACACTCTTTTTAAGTATTTTTCATGTTCAAAATATATGACAAAATCGAGTAATATTTGTAATGCAGAAATTTTTGGGTCTCATAGTGAAAATATGACAAAACTTTTGAAGTTACATGAAGATATTTATGAAAAAATATGAAAAAGGAGGAGAATGCAAGAAAAAAGCTTACATCGAGATCGGATGTGAAACAAAAATGTATTCATGTGAAAAACCTGCAAATTCCTTTAACATCAAAAGAGGAAAGTTGCAATAAAGACTAATACATTCCTTCTTTGGCTCATCAAACAAGATCGTTGCCGGAACATCAGCAAAGAATTTTAAAAAAGGCTGTTTAGAGCTAGTCACAGTAAATGGAGGCTTTTTTTTCTACAGTGATGGACGATTCTGGATTTCGAAAGGCCACAGGTCCTCTCCAAAAGGCGCTTGGAATGACCATGAATAGGAGAAATGTGAAAGAATTATTTGGGAAATGTTATGTTGGTTAGAAGGAAAGGCTTATTAAAGACATAGAAGGGAAAAGGAATTGCGCAAAGATGGGTCTATCCAGCCACGAGAATGGAATGGATTTTTGAGAATCAATATTAGTATTTCTCGAAGATGATTCTTCAGACACGCTGTTTGTGTGTAACGGAAATGGAAGACGAGAAGACATATTTATATACAGTAACTCCCCGAGTTACGTCTGTCCGAGTTATGTCTTTCCGAAGTTACGTCGTTCGTATATGGGACTAAAATTTAAAAAAAAATAAAACTATAAAAAAATATAAAAATATTAATTTTAAATTGCGCGCGCGTAGTATTACTATGGAGGAAAAAATGACGTAATAAAAAGAAATGAAAAGGGAGAGAAAATTATGGACACAGCTCGAAGCCTCGGCTGGAGTCGTACTACGGTAGGGACAATTTTAAAAGAAAAAGAACGAGTTTTGAAACACGTGCAAAATGTTTGAAACACGTGCAAAGTCCACTATTATTACAAAAAGAAGGGGTACAGTTATGGAGGAGATGGAGAGACTTTTAAGTGTGTGGCTGGAAGATCAGCATCAGCGTCGTATTTTGATAAGCCTCATGTTAATTCGGAAAAAGGCTTTAGGTCTCATAACGATGTTAAAAGTAAACATGGTGAGTGTCCTTCTGAGGGAACATTTAGTGCAAGCCATGGGTGGTTTAATAGATTTAAGGCTCGTGTCAGTGTCGAGGCTGCCAGTGCAGATGAAGTAGCAGCTAGTGAATTTCCTTAAACTTTGTCAGACCTTATTGTTGAGGAGGGAATATGTGCCTCAGTGTATTTTTAATGTTCGTGAAACTACCTCTATATATATATATATATATATATATATAGGTACCACTTTATGGCGTAAATGTTGGCACTATGATAATATAATAATAATGATAATAATGGTCAATTGATTGTTAATGGTAAGGCTGGAGTGACCATGATCCTTTCAGATCAAATAATGTTATTAATTAGGTTGATTGATAGAATGAGTTTTCTTCCTTTATTAAACAAAATAAATGATTTAGGAATGAGACAAAATGTAAGTTGATTGTTTACAGTCGAAATTAGATTTACACATGAATAATGACTTCAATATTAATAACGCGCGAGGTAATGATTAGTCTTTATATAAAGTTAGGTGAATGACACCAGGCCAAAATGGGGCCTGCATAAATGGTGGTTCACATGGTGGTAGCTCTCGTGTCACTGGTTTTTCGGAGAGAGAGGTGGAGGTGTATCGAGAAGTCCTTGTAACGAAGTTGAGGTGTAAGGCAAAGCATAAGGACATGCCTTGAAGTAATCTCTCGCTGTGACGTCATCTTGGTTGTACTTGTGTGATGTCATCTTGTTCATACTTGAGTGACGTCATCTTGGTCGTGTTTGTGTTGATGGAACATCGCTAAAGTATTTGAAAACGCCTCTGACACTATATATATATACAGGGCGTCCCAAAAAAATGTATACACACTTTAAATAATTATAAAGGCAGTGTTTATTAAAATACATTTCATTTTCAAAATGTAATAGAATCTACAAACATTATTTAATTGTTTTGTCAACGCCTGTTTTCAAACTGACGTCCGTTCTGATCCAGGCACTGCTGATAACGCGAAGCAATGGACTCGCAAACATCACGAAACATTTCGTTTGGTATTTGTGTGCATTCTCGTTCAATGGCTGCTCTCAATTCAGCGACTGTTGCAGGTTTTATAGCGTAGACTTTGTCTTTTAAGTATCCCCATAAAAAAAGTCTAGTGGTGTGAGGTCTGGTGAACGCGGAGGGTATTCTACGAAACCCTTTCGTCCAATCCACATCCACATCGTGCCAAGTACCACTCGCAATACTCCACTCTTCGGTCCGGATCATTTTCATTAATAGCATGGACTAATCTTGGAATGTAACTTTTCCATTGACAGCGCTTCAAAATGCGTTGGACAGACGATTCTGAAATTCCTACCTCACGACTCGCTTGCCGCACATATTTTCTTGGACTTTGGTGATACGTTTCCAGTACTCTTTCTTGCTTTGTGGGGCTTGTCGATGTCCGTGGTCTTCCGGAACGCTTCTTGTGGACATTCTGAACAGTTCCATCGGCTTCAAACTTATCTCTAATTCGAGTGATGGTAAGTCGCGTTGGTGGATCTGTTTGAAACTCCCTCCTAAACTGTCTTTGCACTTCAACTGCGTTTTCACACTTCCAGTAGCATTTTAGAATGAATTTCCTTTGTTCAAAGCTTAGTCTGACTGCCATTATTAATTCTAATGGGTTTAACTTGGAAAGAAAGAAACATCAATTGAGCTATCAGCTGTTAAAGTGTGTATACATTTTTTTGTGACGCCCTGTGTATATATATATATATATATATATATATATATATATATATATATATATATATATAGTGAATACACTTGTGTCACTGTGTTAATTTAATTGCTCACTTATTTATTTAGATTAATCCATTCATTGATTTCAGTCATTAAACTTTCACAATTAATTTGTTAAAGCTGATTATCACTGATTACGAAGGAGATTGAACAGACCTAAACTATTATCAGTTCATTATATTATTTTGCTTATTGGTATTATCATTTATAGGAATCTTCTTTGCAACTTGGACAAAAATGGCGATGAAGCTCCAACGCAATGCTTCTTCACAAATTTCAAAGTATTTGTACAAGAGAAAGATGTTTCATTGCTCCGTAATGATTCATTTTTAATATCAATTTAATTTAATCCTCGGTAATTTTATTTATTGGGAGATGATAAGAGAAGAAATGAATTTACTTCACTAAGAAACTATATTCAGTTGCTTTCAGAGTTCCACATTTTAGTTGGTTATCAATTTTCGTTCGTCAGCTCCATTTCATGACTAATACAGTATATTGTATTCCGTAGCTGCTAAATGATAGTTAGAATGTTAAAATTAGAAATAAATATGCGAACATGATACAGCTTTTAGGAAAATGATTCCCTGTCGGTCTTTCGACAGATCGAACGAATCAAAATTATTGGAAAATCTCTCTCTCATTTTTTCCTACAAGTAAGGATTCAGAATAAAGTGACTCTGAGGAAGTTCCCGCACAACCATCTTTGGACACAATGGTTGGAAAATCGGAAATCTAGTGAAGAAACTGTTGATGAAGAGTTGAAGAGGATGATTCTAAAGCTAAAGAAGGGACAAAAAGGAATTTTTGAAGGTAATTTTTAAAAGTATAAATATTAGAAAAAAGTCATGGTTATGAGAATATAGTTATTTTATATGAGTTTGAACGACAGTTCAGGATCGACTGATCGACAAATTACAAGAAAAATAATGTAAATACGAAAATAAAATGTAATTTCCTCTTCGTAAACGTTGTTAATTACAGTAAAATCAACAAAGAAACTTATTAATTTCGATTTCCATTTTTTAAGTTCAATTTAGTGCCATTTTCCTGTTTCAAAATTCGAAAGGTTGTAGAAAGATTCATCAGCAGAAATCGAATTGGAAAAAGTAATGACTGAATTTAGAGGTTATGAGGAAAAAGCCAGCGAAGTAATTACGAATTGTAATGCGAGACAGTGGTAGCGAGAAAGTACCTTTTCCGAGATTTTAAATAATGTGGTATACACAGCTTTGTCGCTGCCAGTTAACTCAAATGTCGGTAGAAAGAATCTTTTGGGGGGGCTAAGCTATATTTTAAATCCTTCAAGAAATGAAATTTGTAAGAAAATTTTAAGGCGTTTGATATTTGTTTGTGTTAATAAAAGTAATTTGTAATCATATACGAGAAATACAGGGTGTTCATAAAGTCACGCAAGTGAAAATGCATGTACACTTCACCATACTCACTTGCGTGATTTTATGAACACCCTGTACTTTAAAATAAATTGATTAGGTCAACGTTTTATATTTACAAATTTCCTAAATGTTAAAAGCCTGAGAATTATTCAATTATTTTAAAAGGAGTTAAATTCTTTATGAACAAATGTAATTTTAAAATTTATATTTTTTTATTTCCTTATAAGTGATTCTTCTTAATAAAATTGCTAAAAGAGTTGTTTTTTTCGTTTAATTAACCTTTCCAAGACGTTTAACAGTTAAAATATTATTATCATGTTATTGTTGACAGAGTCAGGAGTAAGAAGTAATAGGCATATAAATAGAAAAAATAGGCATACAGCGGGTATATGTATGGAAGTAAATTTATTTCTGTATTAACGGTATAAATATACAGTAAGAATATAAATAAATCTATTCACTAGAATAGGAATAGGTATAGATAAAAGCATTCTGGTTTCCAACCCTGGTTCTCACACACTTTCATGTAAACATCTCACAATATCTCGAATAACCACTTTCAGCGCACCCGCCACTTTTCTTCCTTGATTTACTCCACCGTTAACTTCATCCACACTCGTATCTCTTTTGTTCAATACACATCCCAAATACTTTCGCCATTCAACATCACATGATAGTCCCAGTTTTCCCTACTCCCCACAATCAATAACTTGTTTTTACCCATCTTCACTTTCAACAATCTTCTCTCACACACCGCTACAAAACTCTTAACATCCTCTTGCATATTACACTCACTCTGAGCAAATAGAGTAGCAGCATCCGTGTGTAAAAGATTCGACAAGCCCTACCATTATTCCCATTACACACCAGATTTAATCCTCTTTCTAGCAGTCACACTTTCACTTCTCTCACCACTCCATTCATAAACAGATTGAATACTGTAGGGCGGAGTGAAACACAACTTTTTATTTCAAATTTATTTGCCTCACATGTATTTTGGTGTATTAGAACATAAAAATGATGTATTCAATCATTTAATGTTTGTAACTCAAACCATCTCTCGCATTTTTACATAAAAGCAAAATGGCCATCAGCCAGTTGTCCATAATAAAAATATGCTCATAACATAAAAACTAAGTGTTCTATCAAAAAAAATAATCGAAGAAAAATGCTTTATAATGCGAAACTATACTTAAAAAACACCATTGTGCATACACTGTATTGAAATAAAATTGTATCTGGTCTCACTTGGTTGGATGCCGTAAATCAATTACATTTGAATGCGATATAAAACCCGCTCATCTCAAATATTATTTTTTTAGGAGAGGCATCAGATTGGTTTCAAGTGAGGGAAGCAGAGAGCGACTTTTTATTCTTGACCAAATAAATCCGGCTCTTGATTCCTGTGATATTACTGATGCTGATGCATCTGTAACCAACTTCACGGCTCTTTCGACGTTCTGTGTGTGAAATGGGTATTGCTCAACTTTGAAACATCTTGTTTCGTACTCAATCAATTCTTCATCACACAATTTAGAAGTGAGAGGTGGTTCACTGATATCAATCCTATCCCAGAAGATGATGTCTGTCCAATGTGATGCTTTGAAGTTCAATTCTGGTACTCTAAATTCTCTGATTTTCCTTGTATTGGCTTCTTTACACTTTCTTGTCTGTAGTACTCGATCAATTACAACTTTGCGCAGCTTTTGCTCACTATCTGACAGCATTGATAGAAGAATATTTTCTGAGTGAGAAAAATAGGCATTCCGTGATATATAAGGTTGGACAACTTTTTATATATCTTTGGGTAACAGGTTGAACCTTTTTATCACATCAAAGATATGTTTGGGTCCATCAGGCAGATATGGTTTAAATTTTATATTGAACCAGTTAGGACCATAGTTTGTTATTATGAACAGAACAAGGTTACGTAACTCTCTGGAGGCATTCTTTTGGGAGACATAATAACGACATAGTCTGTTAAGGGGACCAGGATTGAGTTTCTCTAGGCTTCCGTCAACATATCCTTCTCTTATGGCCCCAATTATTCTGAACATGTATTGTTGATCATTACTTAAAACTTCTATGAGCTCATCTGTGAGAATTGGGATGCTATCGGCCCCATCCGTAATTGGGGAGAACTTTACCACAGGTATCTCATGGCAAGTCTTAAGAGCATTACCAATAGATCCACTGAATGATCTTGGCCCAGTTGTTTTCCCGTCGTATCACTCAAACAGATGCCTTAAGGGAAGTTCATTTGTATGTAACATATAAATGCTCCATTGCAATGGTCGGTTCAGCTTCTGCTCAATGAAATGGATTATGCCACCTTTAGACCCAGTGTTGACATTCGTACTGTCGCACCCTATCACCTGGAGATTCTGGTCTAGTGTCACTTCATTCAAGTAAGCGAACAACGATTCAGATACATCACTTGCTTTTCCAGATTTAGGGCTCAATTGGTTAAGGTATTCTCCACCAGGCTCATTCAATAGTACATAATGTTCTTCAACAATTATATCCTGGTGCCATTTACCATCTTTATTTGTCTTTACCAACGTATTGTCTTTTCTCCCATCAAAATATAAAGCTTTAACATCACCATAACTTTGTGCAGCTTCAACTTGTAATGTTTTTCTCAATTTCTCTCTCTCTTCTCACCTTACTTCGATCAATAAAAAAGTCACTGTCTTTTTCGGTAATGATACCCAAATCCACCAAAGTAGCTGAAGCAATGGCCGATGCAGCCCTATCTGAAACACGAAATCTGTCGGCTTCCATGGCGAGATTGGGTAAAGGGGCTCTCATTTGAATGTTGGAGCATTCATATTCAGACTCAGTTGTTGAAATTTCTTCGGTACTAGAGAGATCATTAACGCGATATTTTCTCTCAAATACCGTTAGATATTAAACTAGGGGTCTTTCAAGATATGACTTTCCGCCATTTTGTTTTCGGCAAAAATGCGGCGGGCGGAGGATCCTAGAAAGAAAATATTATCTTTTTAGAACTTCTAGAGGGTCAATACACCAAATCATGAGTGAGGCAAGACGGTTTAATATTTTCGCTCCACCCTATTGAATAGCCAAGGAGATATCACACACCAACACTTATATCAAACCAATCACTCATTTCTTTATTTATTCTCACATATGCACTACTTCCATCACAGAAATTTTTCGCCGCATTCTTGAGTTTACCACCAACCCCATACTGAAGACATACCACAGTACTTATATATACTGTACAGTGTACACTCAGTATATCGTATACAAATATATTATATATCTAAGCCATAGCCTCTCTCTCTCTCTCTCTCTCTCTCTCTCTCTCTCTCTCTCTCTCTCTCTCTTTTCCCCCTTAAGATTTCATTTCGCTCCTTATCAAAATCATCTCCAAATTCTGTCTTTATTAAATTTCATCTTGAAATAATCAAATGAAAATTAATGCAAGAATAATGTCGTCGAAAATTTAAAAATTTACGAAAACGAACAGAAAAGTTCATTGAAAAGCTATCCAATTAATTACAATTCAATTTTCTTTCGCAATATCGATATACTTTATTCATGACAGTAAAAAAAATGGCCACATTTTTCTGTATCGAAAACTGAAATTAACTTATTTTCTATTTTTTACCCCATTTTTAATTTACGAGAGGATAAACATTATATATATATATATATATTTTAAGTAAATAGATAGACTTCGCTTTTAGATTTCTTTAATGTATGTATTCATCAGGTGGAGTCTTTTTGTTCAAGATTAGTCATCAACACGGATGTCTTCTGCAGCGTTTATGCTAATGTAATCTTCATGAAGAGAAGTGCTCTTAAATTAACAGCTCCTAAACTTAAAACAGCTATCGATATATATATATATATATAACATATATATATAGAGAGAGAGGGGCGGATCCAGACCGATGCAACCGATGCACATGCATCGGTCAGAAAAATATGTGCTCTATTTGCATCAGTTAAATAATTGTTTTATGCAAACGAAGCACATATTTTTCTGACCGATGCATGTGTATCGGTTGCATCGATCTGGATCCGCCCCCGATATATATATGTCGCTAACTAGTTTAATACCCAAATATACTCTAATACCCTAACGTACATCATGACAACTGTTAACATCCTTTAAAATAATTGGAATGGTAAAATGAGATGGGAATCTTTCCAAATGATACGTTCTCTGCTCAAAAAAGAATAAAGGAAAAAGGGTCGAAAGACTTATTATAAGGATGTTCTCAAGATTCCTTTGAGAAATTAAAAAAAAAAAAATTATGGGTAATGCTAAACCTCAGAATAAATTTAACGATATGTATTCAAAAGTAATGGTTGATATGTTTATACATACACCTTTCACTACATGCAGTAAATCACGGATGATGATGATGATGGGGAAAAATCATAATTTATAGCGTACATTGCTCTTTATACGTTATCATTTAATTAGATCAACCTCTTATCGTTATTATAAGTTTCGCTTCACAGATTAAAATGTCTGTTCATTAAGCTTAATTAAGTTAATTACGCTTTCTCTGCTCGCCTGCATCGGTGTCAGGGGCATTTTGTGTTGAACGTGGAAAGCAAAATAACAACGGAAAGCGAGATTATACTGAAAATTTAATCTTCACTCTCTTTGTGAAACTGTTTCTACGTATGATATTTCTATGCTAGTTAATTACAGTTGGTTTCTATTATACAATACCTCCCCCCCCCCACTGAAAGAGTAGTATGTCTCTCCCATGTGTGTGTGTGTGGTGTGTTGGTGTGTGTGTGTGTGTGTGTTAAGAAAACACATCAAATATACATAAGTCGATTCCGGCCAAACTTGGTGGAAGGACTGGCCTCATTGCTCTCAACCAATGTTCCCTCTAATTTTTTTAGTCCGCGTGCGCAAGAAATTTCTTTGTGCGTACATTTAGATTCATGGTGAAAAATTGTGCAAACTTTTCTGAGCGCTATTATCTTCAAAATGAAATATATATAAATATTAAATACTTAATAAATATTATTTCCATAAGGTGATAGCTCGATCATTACGGTACTATTAAATGGATATTAAAAAACTATTTACAATATTATATATTCTTAAAAAATAAAACATTTTATCCATTCTAAAAATAGGAATAAAATAAAAAATAGTAAAATAAAATTCAACAAAATAAAGAAATAAAATAAAAATAACATTAATTGAAAATGACTATTTTAGTTATCATTTCTCGAAACAATTTTTAGCATTTAGCAATTTAAAATAGACTATCAAGATTAATACATGATTTTATCCATTCACAAAATAGGTATAAAATAAAAAATAATTTTATTTTTGATGAATTATGAGATAATTACTATTCGTTTTTCTGCAAAAATAAGAAAGAGAAGGTTTATATTCAATGCGCTAATGTATAAAAGAAAAAAAATGCAAATACATAGAGTAAAAAAAATCCGTATTGCGTAATTGCGCTGACGTCGGCGAAGTCGGGCGGAAGGGGTTAATACTTAAAAGAGCGACTATAGAGTATGTTGATGCAAATGGTCAGCCCTTGTGTGACGGTATATTTTTTAAATTACTTCATTTACTGTCGTGACTCATGATACGCTTGAGCCTGTGCGCATTTTATTTTGCTGTGTGCGCGGGTTTCACAACGCGTGTGCGCGCGCACACGCGCACACCTTAGAGGGAACATTGCTCTCAACCAAGGAAGAAACATCTTGATTTGGTTAGTGTATCAAAGGATTGTATATTAGGGTGGAGTGAAAAACTTTTTTTTTTTTTAATTTCAAAATGCTTGGGGTTGGGGAAGTTGCGTATTTATGTGAAACGCACTGTGTGAAAGTTTTGTAATCGTACGGCTATAATTAAATTGTGCACACTGAACTCAAAGTTTTTAAAAATTGGCAAAATTACTAAAATTTCGCCATTTTTATTTTGTTTTGTTTGGACACGTATTGTTTGAAATTTTTGTAATTTTGTAATTTAATTTAATAAAAATGGCGAAATTTTAGTAATTTTGCCAATTTTTAAAAACTTTGAGTTCAGTGTGCACAATTTAATTATAGCCGTACGATTACAAAAATTTCACACAGTACGTTTCACATAAATACGCAACTTTCCCGACCCCAAGCATTTTGAAATTAAAAAAAAAATTTCACTCCACCCTATTGTATATACAGGGTGTCCCATAAGTCCGACATCATAGGAGAAATTCATATTTTTCTATTTCTACAAACCATAATTTATGCTCGGGATGCCAATTTCCCGTCCACCATTCTGTTCAGTGACGAGGCTGTTTTTTATGGAAATGGTAAGGTAAATCGACAGAACACCCGCTACTGGTCTCAAAACAACCCTCACTGGTATACCTCTTCAAAGGAACAAGGTGCATCTCGGGTGATGGTATGGTGTGGCATTTGGAAGGATCGCATCATAGGCCCCTCTTTTTCAAGGAACATGTCACTGGAGGCACCTACCTCCGTATGCTCAAGGAAGAAGCTCAAGGACGTCGAGGGCCTGTGGAATGGACAGCTAGAAGCACGGATCTCACGCCACTAGATTTTTATCTTTGGGGCCACTTGAAAGCGTTGGTATACGCAGAGAAAATTAAGAGTGTTGAACATTTGCGGCAGCGCATTATTGGAGCATGTAGCACCATTACTCCTGACATCATTCACCGTGTGCTTGCTGACTGGGTATCACGTCTGAATTTGTGTACTGAAAACAATGGTGGACATATTGAGCACGTTCTGTAAATAAAAGCTTTTGTTTTGTCTTTTTTTTATTATTTTTCCTATGATGCCGGACTTATGGGACACCCTGTAGTATATTCTAACAAAATAGTATTCGATTTAAGGTGTACAACTATTTTCCTTCCTCTGATTGGTCAGTTTTGAAGAAATGAAACATGGTCTCTGAATGGGCAATGCCTAATCTGTAGCCCATCATGTTATGAATAATTTCAGACGTTAATCCGTTATTATTCCTTAATAATATATATATATATATATATATATATATATATTATATATATATATGCACTAATATTTGTGACGGTCGAACTGCCTGCAAACTTTCATTCTTTCTTTCTTATGGCGGCCAAACCACTGGTCAGATTTGGATGAGACTTGGGGGAGAGGGGCACTTGAGGCCGGGGAAGAACATAGGCTATGTGGCGTCAGCCTCCGAGGTTTTATATACCGGGTGGCCCAAACAAAATGGCACCAACTTTGAGAAGTGATATCTCAATAACCATTGCGGCTAGGGACTTAAAAAAACAACCAAATGAAAGATAATTCTTTTTTCTTTAAATACTTATTCTATGGCTTGATGGTTATAAGCCCATATAATGCCCAAAATTGGCTTCCAAAACAAATATACAAAAAAAAGTTGCGCATTTATATTTATTCCTTGATCCTAATTTTAAATGAAATTTTTCTATTCCAGACCCCTCAAGATGGGATTGAGAGAATCTGATAAGAACATTATACAAGCACTACGTGAAGAAAAAGGATATTCATTAAACATAATCCTTTACGAATTTCCAAATAGAAATTGGAAAAAAAGAACTGTGGCACATTTTTTACAAAAACTTAAAGAAACCGGCAGCAGTCAACGGCGTTGGGGAAGTGGTCGACCAGAAACTATTAGAACGCCAGAAAACATTGAAAAAGTAAATGAAATGGTTTTAAGTCAAGAGGAACAACCGGGAACAAGTAAAAGTGAACGTGAAGTTGCGAAAGAAACCGGGATTTCACGTTCATCAGTACAGACAGCGAATAATTCGCTGTACTGATGAACGTGAAATCCCGGTTTCTTTCGCAACTTCACGTTCACTTTTACTTGTTCCCGGTTGTTCCTCTTGACTTAAAACCATTTCATTTACTTTTTCAATGTTTTCTGGCGTTCTAATAGTTTCTGGTCGACCACTTCCCAGACGCCGTTGACTGCTGCCGGTTTCTTTAAGTTTTTGTAAAAAATGTGCTACAGTTCTTTTTTTCCAATTTCTATTTGGAAATTCGTAAAGGATTCTGTTTAATGAATATCCTTTTTCTTCACGTAGTGCTTGTATAATTTTCTTATCAGATTCTCTCAATCCCATCTTGAGGGGTCTGGAATAGAAAAATTTCATTTAAAATTAGGATCAAGGAATAAATATAAATGCGCAACTTTTTTTTATATATTTTCTTTGGAAGCCAATTTCTGGCATTATATGGGCTTATAACCATCAAGCCATAGAATAAGTATTTAAAGAGAAAGGAATTATCTTTCATTTGGTTGTTTTTTTAAGTCCCTAGCTGCAATGGTTATTGAGATATCACTTCTCAAACTTGGTGCCATTTTTTTTGGGCCACCCGATATATATGTATATATCGAAATCTACGGTAAAATTACTGAATGCCCGGTTAGGTCAACTGTACGCCCTTGACGATTGGTTAGGTTAAGTCGTGATATTTTCGTTAAAACTAACGAAAATATCACGACTTAACGTTATTAACCAATCGTCAAGGGCATACAGTTAACCTAACCTGGCATTCAATTAACCTACCCGGGCATTCAATTAATCTAATCGGGCATTCAGTTGACCTAACTGGGCATTCAATTAACCTAACAGGGCATATATATATATATATATATATATATATATATATATATAACGTTCAACTTCCACCCGGCCAACGCCGGGTCGCTCCGCTAGTATATAATAAAATTATCAAAGTCAGGTCATGACTCTGTACGTGAAAGTTTTAAAGGAAAAAAATTAACTTATCCAAAAACCGTTGGCATAACCGTTGTGATTTCTTCAAAGAAGAAATTATTTAATTTTGAATGTCGCAGGTCAAAGTTGGAGGTGACTCCAGCAATTTTTTTTTTCTTTTTTGATTGGCAGGTATTTGTGCTCCATGAGTACCTCCAGATTTTTTCTTTTATTTAGTGTTTAATTTTAAAAATATCAAAATTTTTCTGTCATTAGTTTAAAAGATCTGATGAAATAATACACATGGACTATTTTCCATAAATTCATAACTGGTCATTAAAGAAAACAGTTAATTTTTATGAAATTATTTCATAAATTTAGCATCAATTTTCCTTTTATTTTTGAGCTTCCGACTAATGTAAAATGAAATATTGAATGAAAACCCTGAAACCTTTTTGGCGGTTGAGAAAATCATCGCCATTGAATCGAATTGGTGAGAATTATGGCAAGCGAGACGAAAGGCGTGTTCTCATCAAAGACCAATTTAGACGTCAATCCTTTTGCTAATCTGAATCGGAACGCGGTTTCTCCCTTCCAAATTCTGACGCATTCCGAGTGCCCGCATGGCAATGAAGACCAAAGGACCAGTTTCCGATATAGGTTCTTCGCGTAGCGCGATTGAAGGTGCGCATTGCTATACAGGAAGGCAAAGGGAATCTTATTCCTATGTTAGATCTCGCTCGAAGGCTTAAAATGTGTTCATTTAATTGGTATTCATGTATCTATTTCCTCTTCTGGGATCTTTTCGGTTTGGCGAACTGTTACAGATTTTTACGAAAATTAACAAATCAATTATTTACAAATTTTATCCTAAGGAAATGTCTAATTCCTAACGTAACTTAACTAAACCTAACCTAGCCTAACATACCTAACTTACATTACCTTAGGATAAAATTTGTAAATAACTGATTTGCTAATTTTCCTAAAAATCTGTAGCAGTCCGCCAAACCTAACAGACTCCTCTTCCGATGGATCATTGGATCAGTTCCTTTTCTTGTATTGGTTCACGAGATAAATTTTTTTTTTCTGCGATTCACCATCACAATTTTACTTCACATTTAATTTTAATCAAAATTGGATTTTCTTTATCACATTTTTCATATCGGGTTTAAATTAAATATTCTCCTATTCATTTTAACTGCTCTTCATTTTATCATTTTCTTCTCTTATTTTACTCCACCTTCATCTTTGTTTCTTCATCTTTCTATCACTCAATACTACTCTACCTCCACTACACTCCTCTTCATCTCTCTCTCTCTCTCTCATTTTTCTTATGCACGTTTTTTCTTCATCTCGGAAACATTCTCTCCTTTCTTTATTTAATATTAATTGCCTTAATTTCGTAGCATGAGATCCCGAAAGTTTTTCTTTTCGGATTTTAATTAATGAAAATCCTTTTTTTCTTTTAAGAAATTTAAAAAAATAAAAATTCTCTTATCGATGGAAATATATTTCATGAACACACGCCACGCGGAGGAAAAATCTGCGAACCTCCAATTTTATCTTCGTTTTACAAAATTAATAATATAATCTATCATGTTACATTTCAAATTTTTGCGCGTTGGTCTTTTATCGCACAGAGGTCAGGCTCGCAGCCACGTACACACACACACACACACACACACACACACACACACACACACACATATATATATATATATATATTTGCCCTCCCTATGGGGATCCAGGTAGTTTATGGCACTATAGAGCTTTTCTCTTGGTGTTGGGGAAGTAGGTAGAGCCTCATCGCAATGGAAAATATGAGACACGTTGTTTTAATATATATATTCAACCACTTCTGATAGCTCACATTTACTTCAAAGGTTCTAAAATCAATATTTTCTCGAGTTATAACAAAGATTATTTATAAGAAGAGTCGAAACTCCACCCACTTTTGAGTTTTCTCTTCTGCCATCTTAGTAGAGGAATTTTAGGAAAATCGACCTAACAAATTAGCAGGAAGTCGAAACTTAGTACACTTGTAAACTGAACCCTACTGATGAATATATTAAAAGTCCCAACAAATCCAAGTTGTGCTCCAGCCGCCATCTTTGAAAATGGCGGCAGAATTTCGGTTGTTTGGAAATAACTTTAGAACCGTAAAAGATACGAAAATTTACCAAGAGAGCAATATCATTCTACATAAAAAGACAAACATTTTCTGTTTCCAACTTTGTTTTGTACGATGAAAAATAAAAAAGTTATGCAAAACCAATAGTTGTTCGCTTAGGAGGTTTTCATTTGTTGATGTCATACATGGGAGCAGTAGGACATATAATGAGTGGTAGTGGGATTGAGGAGTTGTGGCAAACTGTTTATGGAAAAGCGACTGTACCCCACATGATGAAAGGCCATTCATATGCCAGAGCCGTACGTGCTCATATTCTAACAGCTGCAGCACTCTTTACTCTCATTCATGACGAATTGGCTTCAAAAGTTGAAGAATCACAAAACATACTGTGTGAAATATCAAAACAGTATTCAGCAAAGGCACTAACTTCTGAAGATGTTTTTGAGTGTGTTGCTATTGAGAACTACATAAATCTGTTTGAGAAAGTCAAAAAAGATATGCAGAATTCAGGCAAAACACCTAAGTTATGGCTTCAGTATTTTCAGCAAGTCATGCTTATCCTTCAGTTTATAAGAGCAGAACGAACAGCAGACTGGAATTTGCATATTGAAACTGTCAAATATATGCTTCCTTACTTTCATAGTGCAGGTCATATACACTATGCAAAATGTGCCCATCTGTATCTAACTTTGATGGAGGATTTGCCCAACAAAATGTCATCTGAGGACTTCCAAAGATTCACGAAAGATGGTTACTTCACAATCAGGCGCAGTGACAGATTCTGGTCTGGTGTGTCAACAGATATGTGCATTGAGCAAGTTTTAATGCGTAGCTTTAAAGCAATAGGTGGACTTACACATGGTCGGGGAATCACAGATTCAACTTTAGAGAGATGGGTGTTGTCTGCTCCAGCTTGTGGTGAAATAACTGGAACGTTATCAGAGTTCGCAGGAATAAGTGTAACAATTAGTCATCAGAACATAGAATCTGGAACATCTCGTCAAACAAGAGATTTAAACGACTTTGTGACATTTGTTTGCTGGCTAAAAGAACATAACCCATTTGGTCAATTATCAGGACAGTTGGTAAACCTCTCAAATGGGTTAATAGCAGATTCATCAATAACATGTGATAGGGCACTAGAGATTGGTACAGAAACAATGAAAGCACTCTCAAGTCATAGCTTCTCTGATATTCGACTGCAAAGGAAGAAGAAAGTAGTTCCTTTGTCTAACCTGTCATCTGGCACAATAAAAATGAAAGAAAAAACTGTAATCCTGCATTCCCCACAAGAACTCTTCTACAGAATGATATGTTTGGACATAAGCAAAACAGAAGTTAAAGGGTACTTTCAGTATGAGCTGGCAAGTGTGCCTCCATCATTATTTGACTCAACATTGTTAAGAAAAGGCACAAAGTCTTCTCTGATCAATGCTTTTCAGTCGCACAACGAGATGTTAGCTTTACCAGCCAATCCTCACTACATTTTAGATGGAGGAAACCTTCTTCATTGCGTTGTTTGGCCAAAACCCGCTACATTTGGTCAGCTGTTTGACTTGTATACAACCTCTGTAGAGAGCAATTACGGTAAAAACTGTACAGTGGTGTTTGATGGTTATCCTGACAGAGAAACCACTAAGACAGCCGAGCAAGAGCGACGAGCAGCAAAAAGAACTTCTAGAGATATCATATTTAATGAGAATACACCAACCACTATACCACAATCAGATTTTCTTGCTAACAGAAACAACAAACGGGCCCTGATTGCATCTCTTGTGTCTAGTATGAAGATCAAAGGTTATTCTGTTGTTCAGGCGGAGAGTGATGCAGATACTGTTATTGTTAAGGCTGCTCTAGATCAAGCTAAACACAAAAATCAAACAGTAGTTGTTGGCCAGGATACGGATCTTCTAGTGCTTCTAACTGCTCTAGCCCATGAAGACTTTGAAATTTGGTTTCTCAAACCAGGGAAATCAAACAGCACACCCCGTATTTTCAGCATCCAAAGTGAGAAAAAAAACATGGGGAAGGCTTGTGAAGTTTTGCTATCTGCTCACGCCATGACTGGATGCGATACCACATCAGCTTTGTATAAAAAAGGAAAAGTTAGGTCTCCAACTTCTACAGAACCATACAGAAATGAGAGAAGAAATGGAAATATTTAACCAAAAGGATGCCAGTAAAGAAGATATCAAAGCTGCTGGGGAAAAGTTCCTCTTAAAAATGTACGGATCAAAATCAAAGTCCTTGGATGAGCTAAGATACTTCATGTATAATCGCATAGTAGCAAAAAAGAAGTTAGATACATCTTTTCAACTAGCATCACTACCTCCGACCAGTGCAGCAGCAGAGCAACACTCATACAGAGTGTACTTGCAGGTCCAAGAATGGTTAGGAAACTGCCTGGAGCCAACAGAGTGGGGATGGTCCATGACAGGGAAATCACTGAGGCCTGTCCCTACTACCAAGGAAGCCGCTCCATCACAACTTCTTAACCTCATTTCATGTAACTGCAAGCTAGGATGCACCAAGAGATGCAAGTGCATACAGTTTGGTTTGCTGTGCTCAGCGATGTGTGGAGGATGTGAAGGAACTACCTGCGAGAACTCTTATGTTGAAACGCTACTAGACAACTGATAACTGAGTGTGTTGCAATATGACACTACACATAATGCAATAAATGTACAATCTAGCTTATTTTTGCGTAGTAATTAGAAAATTATACTTAAAACAGGGAGACACAATTACATTTTATTTCCTAGCTCATGTTAGATGACTTTATTCAACATTAGAGATGTCACACAGTGCCTTAGTGTTAAAGCTACATACTGTATTACTGCGTTGCACTCCAAGACTTAGATTACTACATTTTCATTTTAGGTAACAACAGACGATTATAGTTAGCTATAGTGATGTTCCCAAGTGTCTAAGGATTACTGTGACCATTCAATAAGATGTTATTTTATGTTCAATCCATAAAACCTGTCTGAACATCATGGTCACCATCAATACATGAAAATTCTTCCTATGTTACATTTTTCTTCAGTATACAAGATAAGGAAAAATGCATGTTATATTTTACATAAAATATATTAGTAATGTATGTATTGAGAATAGCATTCATAATTATTTCCATTTTCAATACTTAGATGTCTAATGAAGGAATAAAATAACTGTTTTAAATAATGTTACTCCAAACCGATAACTTAGCTCCTACCCGTCATCAAAAAAATTACATTACAGTATTTTTCTCTAGCTCTTTCTGTTGTGCTTTACTTTTTTACCAAACTACCTATAAAAAACAAACTGTCATGGTTCTGAAATAATAAATTGCAACAAAATATTCGAATTTCTACCCATTAACCAAGTTTGAACGTCATGTCTGCACTGATTCATAGAATAAAGGAATTTTGTATTTTGCGTAACTTTTTTATTTTTCATCGTACAAAACAAAGTTGGGAACAGAAAATGTTTGCCTTTTTATGTAGAATGATTTTGCTCTCTTGGTACATTTTCGTATCTTTTACGGATCTGAAGTTATTTCCAAAAAACCGAAATTCGGCCGCCATTTTCCAAGATGGCGGCTGGAGCACAACTTGGATTTGTTGGGACTTTTAATATATTCATCAGTAGGGTTCAGTTTACAAGTGTACTCCTTTTGTGGTACGACATATGTCTAGCCGATAATTAATCAATTTCAGTCCAAACACGACTCAGTGCCTCTTGAGTTACGGTTTCTGTGGCTGCAATAATCCGTTGTTTCGGGTTGTCCACACTGTCCACCAGTCCGGTATGTTCCGTGACCCGACAATTCAGCGCAGGACAATTCAGCGCCGACAATTCAGAGCCGACAATTCAGCGCAAGACAATTCAGCGCAAAGACAATTCAGCGCAAGACAATTCAGCGCGAAAATACCAACAAAGAAGAAGAAAGAACAAATCCAGAGGGAAGAGAGGCTTGCAACTGTTAGGTTAGGTTAGGTTAGGTTAGGTTTCTAGTTTTTGAAATAAAATCTTAATTTTAACAATTCTAACAAATTTTGTTTTTTTAAATAAAATTTTAATAATTATACTCCTTTGAATTTTATCTCCGATTTGTCACTCCTTCGTTATGTCACTCCTTCGTTACGGTATTTATGTCACTCCTTTGTTATGTCACTCCTTTGAAATGTCACTCCTTCGATACAGACCCAATTTAGCATATATATAAATATACAAATTTTTCTCTTTTTTATTTATTGCGATTTATTTTTATTATTTTTAACTAAACTTTTAACTGTACTGACTTGCGCTGAATTGTCGGCGCTGAATTGTCTTGCGCTGAATTGTCTTTGCGCTGAATTGTCGGCGCTGAATTGTCGGCGCTGAATTGTCCTGCGCTGAATTGTCGGTGCTCCGGTATGTTCATATACAACATTCTTTATGTAACCCCAAAGGAAAAAGTCGAGGGGTATCAAATCTGGTGACCTAGGAGGCCATGGGATCGGACCTCCCCTCCCAATCCAACGATCTGGAAACTTCTTATTCAATGTAGTGGCAGTAGGCCACACCAAACATTAATTTTTGGGGAATCACGCACGTGTTCGATGACTTCGTGTAGATTTTCAGATCCCCAAACTCTGCAATTTTGCCTATTAACAAAACCATTTGGATGCAATGTGGCTTCGTCTGAAAAACAAATTTTGCTTAGAAAACCTTCATTTTCTTCTATTTGATCCAGAACATGAGTAGCAAACTCAAAACGTTTCTTTTTATCATTTGGATGAACCTCTCGAAGAATTTGCAATTTGTAAGCATGAAGTTTTAAACGTTTGTGTAACACATTATGTACAGTTGATTTGGGTAGATTGAACTGTTGACTGCAGAGTCTTGCGGACTTCTTTGGACTGTGTAAAAACGATTGCCTAATGCGTTCAACATTGTCTTCTAAAGTGCGCGGCTGACTTGTTGTTTTGTCAGATAAAACACTTCCTGCATCTTTAAATTTCTTGTGGGACTTCTTGATAGCATTACCACTAGGTGGATCTCTACCATATGTTCGCTGGAATCCTCTCCGTACTCTGATAACTGATTTGAATTCAGTAAACCATAGCACACACACTGTACTTTCACTCGTGGGTTTTCCATTCCTTTGACACAACAACTCTGAACGCACTAACGCGACTAGGGCAATAACCACCAGTTACGCTGTTGCGCGTCAGAGGGTACGCAGAAACACATCGCACATATACTAACAAAATCTGTAAGTGTTACTCTCCATTTTACTTTTAATTCATTCCAGTACTTTGCATGGGTAGTGTAGTATAGTGTCATGAAATGTATACCACCTTTTCCGGACAGCCTGTTATATATATATATATATATATATATATATATATATATATATATATATATATATATATATATAAGCAACGAACCACTATGAAAAGGAAAGGGAAATACGAAGTCCGAGCGCTTTCGTGATATATTCACATCTTTCTTGTCCCTGAGGATGTGAATAAATCACGAAAGCGCTGGGACTTCGTGTTTCCTTTTCCTTTTCCCTGTGGTTCTTTGCTTATTAAAAAATCACGTGTTGCTTTGTGATTTTTTTGCATATATATATATATATATATATATATATATATAATATATATAAAATCTTTGGCTATAGTTAGTGTAGTACAAAACGAACAGTGAATTTCTTTTGGACTTTCTTCACCAGTGCAAAATCAGTTTTCTATAAAAAATCTCAAGACATTTCTATAATGTTTTAATTTTTTAAGCAAAAAGTTCTCGGAAAATTCAAAGAGTTTCAATAAAGAAAATCAAAATTATGAATTAAAGGAATCAAATTAATTAAAATAATAATAATAATAGCAATAATAATAATAATATTTTTTTTATTTTTAATGCTCCAGCTTACGTACAATAGATGTAAAAGAAAATAATATACTTATACAAAGATACATATAAATATACATATGATAGTGTGACCAGTTATTTGCTTCCCTAAATATATGCGAGTATATATCATACAAGGATAATAATATAAGATGATAATAACAACAACGATAATAATATTAATAATATCAACAATGCAATTTATTATTCTATTTACGCATGTTGATAACATTCGACACATTCTCATTCCTTTTCTTTAATTCCTTTAGGTTAATCGGTACTCTCAATCTTTCATCCACTCAACCAGTCAACTCTGGAACAACCTTCCTCAATCCATCTTTCCCCCAGTTTATAATCTACAATCTTTCAAATGCAGAGCGTCCAGACATCTCAAAAACTCTGGACCTTGATTTCTTTCCTTCTCTTTCTGTGGTAGAGGTGGGGGGTGCATTTTTGTGGGCGTTTGCCCTTGGCCCACACTTTCTACATAAAAAATAAGGTGCAACAATATATATATATATATATATATATATATATATATATATATATAGCCTCGGTGGTGTAGTGGTTAGCGTCGCTGACTACGAATCCATCGGCCCCGGGTTCGAGACCCGACGGCAGCCGGCGCGCAGCAAAACCCAGCTGTTCATTCTTTCACACAATAAAGAAAGTGGTTGGTAGATAAATGAGTACCCTAGATGGCCAAGTGGTTAAGACGCGGGCTGCTGATGGGGCGTGGTTCGCAAAGGTTATATATATACGTGACATGAACATATTTATACACATATGCGCGCGCGCACAAGCAAACACACACACACACACATATATATATATATATATATCCACATACATATATGCATCGATACCCCAGTACGCATAAATGTAAATGGGACAGTAATGCTTTCCTATACATGTGGTACATAATATACAACTGCCATTCACAAGCAAATTTTATGCTTATAATGTTATGCTTATAATGTTAAAAATAAATTATGTGCGTTTCTCCATGGGTTGCGTTACTTTTTGATCACCCTATATATATATATATAGAGAGAGAGAGAGAGAGAGAGAGAGAGTGTGTACGTGGAGATTATTAGCCTTATAGGAAATTAGCCTTATAAGGTAATTAGCCTTATTAGCCCTATAATTAACCTTAATTAGCCTTAAGCCTTAATTAACCTTATAATTTTCCTTAATTAGCCTTAAGGAAATTAACCTTATAAGAATAACTAACGAAAATATCACGACCTAACCTAACCAATCGTTAGGTCAACTGTACGTCCTTGACGATTGGTTAGGTTAGGTCGTGATATTTTCGTTAGTTAGCCTTACAAAGCACACTAAAGAAGGCTGGGGGCCTGATCTTCAGGTGATCCAACATTTGGCGTTAAAAATTCAAAGTTAAAAAACAAAAAAATATTTAACAGCAGCTTTTAACATGTACACTGAGACTAGAGTATTCAGAAAGACGTGGGAAATTCTTTCATCGAACAAGTGCCCTCAGGTGATGACAGTATTTGGGCACTGACTCTTTGAAAATAACTTAATCGAAGTAGGTGGCGCCATCTATCGGAGGAAATGTCAGTTAAATACATTTCATTTTTTTTTCATTAATGGAATGTACTGTAATTACATGCATATCAATTTTATGTTAATCAGGAACAACATAATAACAGCAACTTCAGTTTTAAGATTAAATACATTAGAAATAAATTTACCTTACTTCGATGAGATTCAAACCAATATCACTGAAGATTCGAATTTTACAAACCATTAACCACGTTAACCACTCGGCCATGAGACGTTCAAATATAGTGAGAGAGCTTTTGCATATATTCTCTTTCGCACTGGTTTCAGTATGATATTTTAATATGTATACTGCTTATATACGTATATATATATAATATATATATATATATATATATATATATAAGGGGTATTATCATTATGTGCACAAAAAAGAGCCTTTTGGCAGGACACATTTTTTAGACTAGTCCATGAGTTTTGTAAGCGACGTCCTTTTGTTTGTTTTAAACGAGAATTTTGTACAAAATTAGCGCTCACCCTACCTTCTGAAAAGAAGGTTTTAATCCAGTGAGAACTTAACATTTACTTTAAGCTCACGAACCACTTACATTTTGAGTGCAGCTTCACAAAGCTGGTGTCACTGGCTTTGGATGTGAAGCTCAAAATTTTAATAGCGGTGGTATTTTTGTAAATTTATGGACTAACTTGCTTTTCCTCGATTCCAAGAAAAGAGTATAAAATTATTTTTACCACAAATAACACAAATTGTAAAATAGCTCCGTTGGGTGAAGCTTAGATGGGCGAAAGCTTAGAACTCTCGACGAATAAACTCTGCTTAGCGTCATGTGGACAAACTCAAGTGAGCAACATTTTCATCGAATAAACTTTCCTCGAACCTTTTTTGTAGTGAACGAATTTGTTCGATGTTTACATCAAATTATTCTCAACGACGTCTTCTATCGTTTGGTGTGAAGTGCGAAAGTGGAGAAATCAGGAATGATTCTGTGATTAAAGAAGATTAAGTTTATTTTATTTTAAAGGAGTGAATAGCGACGAATTGTCTATAACTTAAAGTACATTTTAAATCATGGTTCCAATCCTTTCACATGCATAAATCTGATGTCAATCTTATCTATAAAAAAGGTAATGCGACTTATTTTATTTAAGACAAAACTTTAAAATTTAAAATAAATTACTCGTGTTTATATATATATAGAGGGTTGACAAAAGTAAATAGACACCTTTAGGTTTACCACAGTTTTAGAGTAGATAATAAAAGTCAATAAATGATAAAAGATTTATGAATAAATATAATTAGAATGGCGTTAATTTCCCCTTTCCATTATGTAAAGGTGACACACGTTTTGCATTCTATTGATGAGATTTGCCATTTGTTCTTGAGGACAATCATCGTGGTATCTATTTAAGATCACCTGAAGCTCAGGGCCCCCCAGCCTTCTTTAGTTAGCTTTATAAGGCTAACTAACGAAAACATCACGACCTAACCTAACCAATCGTTAGGTCAACTGTACGCCTTTGACGATTGGTTAGGTTAGGTCATGATATTTTCGTTAGTTAGCCTTATAAAGCTAACTAAAGAAGGCTGGGGGCTTGATCTTCAAGTGATCCTCTATTTACTTTTGTCACCACTCTGTACTTCAAAATCGCGTTGCTTTGGCAGTTCACACTCTGAACCTTCAATTTATTTATAATAATAATAATAATAATAATAATAATAATAACGGAGCAAGTGTAGTTTACGTCCCCCTGACGCAAAAGGGGACACAAACTACACTAGGTCAAAGTTGGGGAACGTAAACTACACTACTCCGGCAGAGCTGGGCACTTGCGGCATATTTTGCGGTACTGCGGTACTGCGGTACTACCAAACTACCAAACCGGTACCAAACCGGTACGCGGAAATTTGAATGCGGTAGCGGTACTGCGGTACTTTCAGCGATCCTTTGCGGTACTGCGTTATGCGGTCCCGGTTTGGTAGTTTGGTAGTACCGCAGTACCGCAGTACCGCAAAATATGCCGCAAGTGCCCAGCTCTAAACACTAGGATCTTTAGGAGACTTTTTTTAAATGAATCCATCAAATAAGACGTTAAAACTAACGAAAATATTACGACTTAACCTAACCAATCCAGAATATATATAATTATATATATATTTGGTTGAATAATCGACCGTAATTTTTATTTATTAATTTATTATTGGTTTTCTCAATAAATAAATTAATAAATAAAAGCTACGGTCGATTATTCAACCAAACATGTTTAAAGGAAAAGTTGTTTTCCCCAAATATATATATATATATATATATATATATATATATATATATATATATATATGGGAATGAACTCAGAATGGTCCCCTGAGTTTTTTATGATACACACAGACAGTGCATGGAACAAGGAACTCTTCTGGGATAATTAAATCCACTATAGTCCGAATAAGTAATGGTAAATGACAAATACCATAGTTTTTCTTTTTCATGATGCTAGCCCGACGTGGGCAACGGGTCACTCGCAAAGAGGTCCCAGCAAGTCTTTTGCTTATATTGAGGTTCTAAATGTAGCATGGCTAGGTGCTTTAAACCCTAGATCCATGTCCCAAAGCTGGATCCTGTCTGCTTTGCAGATAGCTGGTGAGGGAAGCTATATTTATGGGACCTCTTTGCGAGTGACCCGTTGCCCACGTCGGGCTAGCATCATGAAAAAGAAAAACTATGGTATTTGTCATTTACCATTACTTATTCGGACTATAGTGGATTTAATTATCCCAGAAGAGTTCCTTGTTCCATGCACTGTCTGTGTGTATCACATATATATATATATATATATATATATATATATATATATATATATATATATATATATATATATATATATATACATATATATAATGAAAATTATTTCACGAAGGTAACACGTGAAAAATATTTATGATGAATAAAACCACGAAGGAAAGGAAACACAAAATGGTGCTCAAGCGCTTTCGTCTAATGACATCCTCAGGAACACTCTGAGGTCAGAAAGCGCTTGAGCACCATTTTGTGTTTCCTTTCCTTCGTGGTTTTATTCATCATATATATATATATATGGGATTGAACTCAGAATGGTCCCCTGTGGGTCATTTACCATTACTTATTCGGGCTATAGTGGATTTAATTTCCCCAAAAGAGTTCCTTGTTCCATGCACGGTCTGTGTGTATCATATACTGTATATCTATATATATGATACTATATATCTATATACTATATATATACTATGTATACTATATATGATACTATATACACTTTATATATATATATATATATATATATATATATATATATATATAATATATATATTATATATACTGTATATCTATATACTATATATGATATTATATACACTTTATTTATATATATATAGATTAAGTCGTAATATTTTCGTTAGTTTTAACGTTTCATTTGATTAGGTATACTCGGACAAAGTTGGGGAACGTAAACTACACTAGGCACTACAGCAGGACGTAAACTATACTTGCTCCATAATAACTATTCTTTTCCTTAAAGGAAATATAAACTCTCATAAATTTATGTCTTTAAAGTAAAAATTCTATAGTAAATCATTTGTGTTATTCACACACTTCAATACATGCTGACAGCAAAGAAAAAAATAAATATATATATATATATATATATATATATATAGAGAGAGAGAGAGAGAGAGAGAGAGAGAGAGAGAGGGGTGTGTATATATATATACAGAGCCGGCCCTAACAAGTGCGGGGCCCTAGGCATTTTGATTATACGGGGCCCCACTCCAGAAAAGATTTTAGGGATCAAGTAAAGATAATCCCTCCCAGGTCACACTAGTAAAGCAAATCCCTCTCAAAAATGACCAAGTAAAGATAATCCCTCCCAGAAAGTAAAGTAAAGTGAAGCAGTCTGACATAAGGATAAAAATTAAGAGAATCTTTTTTTAAAAAACGATTTATTTGAAAACAAAATTTATTAAAATTCATTTATTACAATGGATCAAGTAAAGATAAGCACCCCCAACCTTTTTTAGTTAGCTTTATAAGGCTAACTAACGAAAATATCACGACTTAACCTAACCAATCGTTAGGTCAACTGTACGCCCTTGACGATTGGTTAGGTTAGGTCGTGATATTTTCGTTAGTTAGCCTTATAAAGCTAACTAAAAAAGGTTGGGGGTGCTTAACTTTACTTGATCCAAAGACTTTAATTAAAGCGGTATTGCGGTATTGCGGTAAAGCGGTATTACCAACTTTACCAAGTAAAGATGATCCCTCCCAAAAAATGATCAAGTAAAGATAGTCCCTCCTTTTTCTGTTGGGAGGGATTATCTTTACTTGATCCGATTTTAGTTCATAGTAAAAAGGCAAAAAAATAATCTGAAGTGCTATACATTTATTGTAGACATCTGTCTAATAATATTAAGAATAACAAAAAAAATGCTTTCATTAAGAATACTAAAAAAATACCATACTTTGTAAATTTATAATATATTTTAAAGTCTAATTTTTCTAACCTTCCTTTCTGAAAATTCCATTAAAAGGGGTTCAAAATTTAAACCCCTTGCTTCTTCATGTTCAATTGACAATATTCCAAGGTTATTTAGCCTATCTTGGCCCATATTAGACCTTAAGCAGTTTTTAATTAATTTTAATTTTGAGAAGCCTTTTTCTCTGATGCTACCGTCACAGGAATTGTTAAAAATATTCTTAGAGCAATCAATAAATTTGGACAGCAAGAGGCTATACCATTAGATGAAATGAAGTCAAGTAATTTTAAAGGCTGCCCTATTAAATCTGATGGTATCATTGGTCTCATAGCCTCTACCTCTTCACCAAGCATAGGGCCATCTATATCTGAGAAGTTTGATGTCCCAATGGAGTCATTACCAGGTTTTGTTTTTGTGAGTGCAGTTTCTAGGTGCATTGCATGCACTGTTACTTCTTCTTTTGAATATTCATGAAATTTTATTAAAAATCCGAAAAGGTCAAAATGTTTTTTTAGTTGCGTAAAACGTGGCTGCAAAGATTCAATAGCCTTATCGCATATTTCATTAAAGCATCTAACTCTAAATTCTTCCTTAAGATCAATGAATGGCTCATCTGCAGACTCGTAACTTAAAAGGCATTTTCTTCTCTTTAATCTTTTTATAGTAAATTCTTGAGCTATTGCAAGGTCACTTGGAAGCTCATTAGCATCTATGAGCGTCTGGTTAAAGCCATTTTCTTTGTAATTTTTTAACCAATCTAAAAGTTTTTCATATGTTGTTAGGCCAGTGGATATATCTATTGTTTCCCTTTGCAATACCTTACTTACAAGATTTACTTTATACAAAAGATTATACCATAGGACCAAAGAAACCACAAATTTATAATCTTGTTGTTTTAAATGGTACACTCAATAAATTTGTAATATACTAATGGTTTTATATTTCATTAAAACTGTCCTTAATTTTCCCCTTTCCTATGACAGCCGGCGTGAGTCGGGGAATCTGGTGGAAGCGAAATATATAAAAAAATTATTTGCCCAGCCCCGCTGGCAGCGCGGGGCCCTCTTAGGCGCGGGGCCCTAGGCGGCTGCCTAGCTCGCCTTGCCCTAAGGCCGGCCCTATATATATATATATAAGAGGTTTCTGGCGTTTATCTTTCTCTGAATTTTGAGTGCGCACGCATCAGGAATTTGTGTGGGTAGTAAAATTTGAGTTTAAATGTGTTGAGTGCATTTTTGCACGAAGTTTTTATAACATTATCTTTAAAAAATTAACTCATTCATAGGTTTTATTTTGTTTACCTAGTGTTGATATATATACTGTACATAAACAGGGTGGAAGAAAAGTCTTTAAGGATTTTATACATCAACTATTTAGTTAACATTATACAGATAAGTGTTCAAATGATGAAATAAATCAAAACAAAAACAAAAAGTCCATAAGAATTTTACTCATGCAAATATTTTGTTAAATTGTAATTTAATTTTCAAAGAGTTCTCCATCCGCTATGATACTTTTGTGGATTCTCTCTGTGACACTCTTCATTGTTCTTCTGAACATACCGAATGGGATCTTTTTCATTTCTTCATCTATTCTGCGGCCAAGGGCATTCATGTTTGGATAGATGAAACCAGGAGTGTAGAGTTGTCATGCAAATAAGCCCAAAACCACAAATCACATGGATAGTAGGGCAGCTAAACAAGTTGAAGTGGACAATCCGGACAAAAGCACCAAACTTTCCCTACTTGTATATTTTGGACCAACAATTAAAAATATCCCCGGAACCACCTTCAGAGACCATTACTTGGCCGCCATATTGGATTTCAAGATGGCCGCCATAGACAAAATGGAATTTCTGATATAAGTTTCAATAGAGAATTCCCTTGGCATGTTTGGCATCAAACTATATGTTTTTTGGCATGATCAGATCAATAAAACAACTTTTAAGCTGATCAGAAGTATGTTTACTGCAGAAATCACACTTCGTACAACATATACAGTGAAAATCGTGAATATTTTAACACAAAAACCATGTTCAAGAAAACCATGTTTAAGAAAAATCAACGAAACTATAACAATTGAAGATTTCACCCACCAAAAAGTAGACCTTTAGCTCTATAACTGAATGTGGGAGAGGAAAATTGGCAAAATATGTGCATTTTAAAAAATGAAATTCTACAAAGGTCAAAATGCTACCCTTTCATATTTGCACAATTTTCATGCATTATTCGTGGTTCTATAGAAAACTTGTATTAACAACATTTGTAGAGTAAGGGCAGGGCTATTAAATGGGCACGATAAAATGGAAATATCTTGGCATTTAGCATTGCAATGCCTACTGTCCCAACTCACCCCCTGTCCCGAACTGTCCCAACTCACCCCGCTCGACGCTATATGTTAAACTGCACAGTTGCAGCTACACAGTTCTGTACACTTCCACCTGGCCTTCTTGCAAGCACACCTGGTGCCACATCCACTCTTGCTCTTGCAGCCGCATTTGACCAATTCGCTGCAAGCTTTAGATGCTACTGGTCTTGTGGTCCAAACTGGTGTCCATGACTGGGACTCTTCGCTAAAGGTCCATCCCCATCCTTCAGGAGTTGGAAGATTCTGTTCACTTCTCTCACAGGTCGACCATATTCCTCCCTGGTATGTGACCCTCCTGGTGTGTTGGAGAAGAGCATCCTGAGTTGGTGGGATAGTCTCCATAGCTTTTCCCTTCTGACAGAACATGACCTTTCTTGCCTCATCTACACGTTCAATGTCACTGGTGTTTTCATAGAGGACAACTGTGTACCGTTCAAGAAGCTTGAAATGGGGAGTTTCGGCGTCAACATCTGCAAATGGATTTCGTGCCATGAATGTGAATGCTTGTGTTACCTCAGGGTAATGGTGCCATGCTGCCCATGCCGTATTCTTGCCCCTTCCGTAAAAGGATGATGTTGTATCACATCCCTGTGAAGCAGTGAAACAGTGGTAGGGATGTGCATCTCTCTTCACCCAAAGAGGCACAGATTGTGTTAATATGATGGTAAGTGAAGTTTTTCCCAGTGCCAAAACCAACCCAAATATTTACTTCAGATCTTATGGACGTCAAGTGATGGAATTTTCCTATTAGAATGACAATAACATCCGTGTCTACAGTTCTGATCATGCAGTTAATGTGCCCTTCCTTTATTGCATCTTGAAGATGAATGAACAGTCTAGTGTCTGCCTCCTCATGGTCGCATCTTGGCATTGTGCGGTCGGCCCCATTGATGATGACTTCAGGTCCTGATGTAATAACAACTTCTTTGTTGTTAGGAACTTCCATTGCAGCAACCTTGTCTGATAGGAAAGCGAACAGTTCTTGCTTGTTTCTAGAGTCTCGAAGGAAGTCATGCCAATTTAGGGGTAATTTGGTTTTTCCTTCAACCTTTCTTCTGATTCCTTTTCCCCGTTTTTCTCTGGTAGTCTCTTTTAAGGTGCTTGCAGTGTAGGTATCCCAGACGATGTCAATTCGCTGGCAAGTTTCTAACTGTTTGATGAGATAAGGGACGAATACACGATCTGCATACTCTTCAAAGTTGGTAACACCTGCAGTAGACAGCAAATGGACGATGGCAGCTCCATCAAGAAGTTTCACATCAAAAGGATCTGGAGGGTTGTCCTTGTTTTCAAATGTAATGATTTTCAGTAGGTCAGACTTTTTCCCAAACCGCAATTTCCCACCATCAGATAGGGAAGAAGGAAAGGGGTGATTCTCGTGTTGGAAGAATGCATCCATGTCACTATGCCGATGTTGCATAACAATATACAGATGAGAGAATAGAGCAACATCGTTCTTCAGTAGTTGGATTCCCCCAACATTCCGTACCTGAGATTTCGGCCGAGGACATCTGAAGAGGGCAAGCGAGTTCTTCTTGATCGGTGTATGAATTGACCTTGTACAATCTGTGACAACTTCTTTGTAGTATCGGCTATATTGCTCCTTACCCAAATCCTTTATAGTTCTCACTGTATGGACCACAGATTCATCCATGACATTCCTTGTGTCTAAGGCCAGTAACTCATTCCCATTATCACAAAATGGATTTCCCATATCAAGGAAGACTTCAACGAGATTAGAAATATGATCCTTGAATCTTCTCTGTGTAGATAGTCCTTCTTCGTGGTGGAAGTTGTTGTCTTCAGTTTCTGGAAAGTTTTCGTCTTCATATTCAGTAATCAATCTGGCTTGTTCTGGCCCTGCTACCATCCACTTCTTGAATGCCACTGGATTCTCAGTCAGACCCACCGCGCCTCCTGAACCTTTGACTTTCTCATTGTTTTGTTCATGCGCTTAGTCTAAAGGCATGGCTGAGAATCTCTTCTTGGTCTTGTGTACTACCCAGTGTCCATTTCGTGAAAACTCATTCATAACTGGCTGAGGGAGATTCTTCATGTCCCGGATGTGGAGTGGAAGCCAACGTGCGTAATTCTGGTGGTCAAGAGCAAAGAACCAGGGAACTACTTTCTTCAAGCTTTCTACATACAATGGAAAGTCTCCTGCACGATGTGATCGTATGAATATGAGGCCGTCTATCTCCATCTGAAGAATTGTCTCCCAGTATTGGAATGTTGGACTGACCTGAGCCATCTTCTTCTTCCACTCTTCCTTTGTCTTGTCATCATAGGGACCAACAGTTTCCATAAAGGCTTCATGCTGCAGCTTTGCCAATGTCAAAGCTGTTACCTGGTGAGCATGTCTGGTTCTTGTAAGATGAGAAGCTTTAAGAAATGAGTCAACAGTTCCTGCCGAAGCAATGCCTGCTTGTGTCAAGGCATTTGTCCACCCAGATCCCTCTAGATAATCTCCATACGTTCTCCACATGGCCATCTCTGTATGTAGACCTCCAAACATGACGATGACCTTGTCTTCTCCGGGATCAGGAAAAAAAACCCCGGTGGAAAAAATCCCCCGGCGGAAAAAATCCAACAAGGAAAAAATCCCCCCGGAAACAAACCCCCGGAGGAAAAAATCCCCCAGAAGGATAAATAAATAAATAAATGCAGGATAAATTTATTTTTTACAAAATAAAAAACAAAAAAACAAAACAAAAGTTAAAAGTTTGACTTGTATTTTAGGGAAAATAGTTTAATATCTCAAAATGTTAAGTTATAAGCTATACCCTTAAGATAATCTAAAATTGAATATTCTTCGCATTTGTTGATAATATTTTGAATGCGAGCTGTTACATTTTTGTATTTTTTCTTCTGGTCTTGCGAGGGGTGACCAGCACAATCCTGTACTGTGTAAGTTTCTTGCAATGCTTGCTCTTTTTGCAAACATCTTAGAAAAACCCAAATATTTGGATGGAAACATCCAATATTTGATGCAAAGCTCCTGTGCCAACCTTCGACGGCATTGTTGGTTCTGGGAAGCTCATTCTGAGCTCTTGCATACATATTCCAAATGTTGATGTCAAACATTGGAAGTCTCCTGCTTCTCCTATTGGGTCTGCCAATGTAGGTGTCCTCGAAATAATCCAAAATACAATAAGCTTCTTCAGGAAAATCCTCAGAAAGTTTTTCAAAAGCTTCAATCACTTTATCTGGTGGGCAAAAAGCTAAAGCTGAAATCATACGCATTTTTAAAGAAAAGTTTGTGTCATTCATATATAAGTGCGAAAGGCCTGCCCCTTGAATTTTTTCGGTAGATATTTTGACATAAATGAAAAAAACATCCTTTTAAATTAGTATCAGGAAAAGCATTTTTTTACTCTTATGCATTGCCTTTTCAAAATCAACCATAATGCTCGAGGGTTCAAATTTCCATTCAAAATTTTTAATTTTTCAAGTAACATTTTGTAGGTAGCTTCAGTTTTATTAGGTAAAAGAGCATAAATGCATGGAGTTGCTCGCCCATTAATAAATGTATGTATAGTATATACCTGTGAAAACAATGAAGGAGTCACACCGAAAGTGCCATCCATATACCAGTCTTTGTTATTTTCTAGATGGGACAAATTATTATTTGAACCAAAAATCAGAAGTCTGGGGCCTAATGGGCCAGAGTCAAACAATAAAAAGTCTTCATTTTTCTTTGTATATTTGAACTCGTCAGGAATAATTAAGTGTTCTGTATCAAGCGGTAATGGAAATGATTTCATACTTCTTTGTCTACACTGCCTTAAATTTCTTTTTAAATGCTTTATTGTTGGAAGACTTGCGGCTGCTCCTTCCTCCATCATCTCCACTTCTTGTGAAACTATCTGCCCAGGAGTGTCGTGTGTACCTTTTGCTTTCTCCTTCATGTTGTCTAAAGCCTTTAATTTTAGAACGCTACTTGCATCTGGAGCATGTGTATGATCATTAACTCTTTGAACAATTTCACTATCTTTCACTTTAATTCTGGCTTTGCACTGTGAATTAGCACGGCGTTTAACACATTCGAAGGACACAACATTGTTTGCTAACTCTTTCTGTTTAACGTATACATGGCCTTCAAAGCACAACTTTAAGCCACCTTTATTAGATCTTATGAACTCCATGATGGGTACGACAACACTAAAGTAAAGTCTTAAGTAAAGTCTCAAGTAAACTATTGAAAATTCCAGAAAGAGCGAACGAACGAACGAAATATGTAAACTATTTGGGATAAGAACGAACGAATGCACACCTACGTTATTATTCAAATTATTAGCCTTCATTTCTGTTCAGCTGGGGGATTTTTTCCTCCGGGGGATATTTTCCGGGGGGAACTTTTCCTTGTTCGATTTTTTCCGCCGGGGGATTTTTTCCACCGGGTTTTTTTTTCCTAAAAGCGTCTTCTCCGTGGGTGTCTGGCCACTTCCACTGAATGAATTTACCAAGGGCATATAGGGGTGCATCGAATGCAACAACTGGTATTTGCCCGGGGTTAAGGAATTCAGTAGCAGACCGAACAACATTCATTCCATGCTTGATCATCGCTGGAGTAGCGGCCTTTTCATGGAATAAGGGAAGGAGGTAGGAAAGGGTTTTCATTTGATCTTCATCTTGTTCTTGCCTTGCAGCGTGGTATGCTGACCATGATATAACATCACCCTTCCCTATCGTGTCTCTCTCCAAGATCCTGAACGCTTCTTTCATCCACTCCTTTTCCTGGAAACATGCTTCATGGTAGTGTCCCTCAATAGGGTCAGACACATTAGACAACTTCAGGACTTCTACCTTGGTTTTGTCCATTGCAACAGCTGGTACAATTGAGTAGGACATGAGTAACTCCAAGTTCTTTGAACCTAGAGAAGGTAGCAAGATCACCTTGTTTGGTTCCACAGTTTGAGACAGTTGGGAACTGAAACAGACTAATCCCTGTACCATGAAATGATCCAACGGCAGTTGTACTAGATGGGTTGTAATCCAGATTGTCAAGTGCCCCAACAATAAATGGTCCATGACGAAACTGAGCTGGTACAACCACTCCTTTGGTCTTGAAGTTCTGGCACACTGCTGTTGCAGGTTGGCTTTCGACTTGAAGAATTCGGTCATAACTCACACTGAGACCCAATTCATATAGTTGTGTAATTAATGATTTTGACCGAATTTCAGTATGAATTTTCAGACCAAGATACAGAGGCAATGGTGGTTCTCTTTCCAAAGAATGGCGAACCTTAGATGATGATGTATGCTTGTTCCTAAAATTAAAAAGGATAAGTTGCGAGACAGTGAGAGTTGCAGGGGAGTCTTCTGGTGTTTGGTCCTTCACGTCAGCACCATTTGTGATCATAGATATAAGGGTTTTCAAGGTTGTAGGTACCGATTCCTGTTGACAACCAGATGGAAAGGCACCTGCAAACTTGAATCCAGTAAAGTTGACGATTTCCTTGCGTATGATTCTAGCAGCTTTTGCAAGAATCATAGTATCTCCTTCAAAATTCTGTCTATTTGTCTCTCTGAGCATTTCCTGAATTCCCTGCTGAAAAACTAAGATTTTGTTCTTGCCATCACTCACTTCCTGGGCATATGGGAAATACTCCAGAATCTTCTCTCTGAATCGTCCTCTGTTCATTTCCTTATTAATACCTAAGTCCCGAAGTCTTTTTTGATACAGATCAAATAGCACAGAAAACTTCATTTGAAAGATTCCTTCTTCCACGCAATTTTCTACATGATTAACGACCTCAACTATTGCCTTTGCTTTCATCAAGTTTTCTTCATAGCCTTCTTCCTTGCTCTGTTTTTGTCTCAAAAGTGAGCGGTAACGGTTCCGATAAAATGTCAAGCATTGCAGATGATTCTTGGCTTCAATGGCCATGAGATCACCACCTCCTATTCTAGACATTAGTTCTGTGTCACTGAGTTCTGTAGCCATCATTCGTAAATTGACGTCAGCGCCAAATGTACTGAATTCGTGAAGATGCCCATGTGTTTGTTGACAAAACACACAAGTTGCTTTGTCCATAGGATGCCGCTGAACCCGCTTCCCCGTAGATGAACTGGTTTCACCTTCATCCGCCCTTTCTCTCTTTTTTGTAGCCCTTTCAAGCTTTTCTTTACTAAATTTAACATGGCATGACTTGTGCCACACAGCTTTATTCTGAACCAGATCTTCAACAGTCACCTCTTCATTGAAAAGAAGAGGAACTGGCAGTCTTCCAAGATTCTTGAATGCGTTGACATTCTCCATAAATGTTGCATATGCTTCAGTTTTTTTACCACTCACAGCATTGAGTGGACATTTAAGAGTCTCACCTTTGTTCTCTTGACAAACCATGCATTTGCTCCAATCCATGTTCACAAATCACCTGCAAAACAGAAAAGCACATATTATATAGTTATATTATTAAATATTTTACATTAAATAAACATTTAAGGGTAATTCTGATTATTTTATAGCAATCCTGGCATCGAAATATGTAGGTGTAGGGACTATTTATTTACAATTACTCCTCACAATAGTTTGTTGATTTCTAGCTGGCAGCCATTTTGGATTTCCAAAATGGCAGCCAAGATAGAGTTGTGCGTCTTGGTTCCGGGGAAAAATTGGTAGCTAAGGTCCTGAACAACATTTGAGCCAAGTTTGGTGCTTTTGTCCAGAATGTCCACTTACTTCAAAAATCAGGGTCTAAGCTACTGCACTAGGAGTTAAATCAGATGATCTGGCTGGCCACTCGATGGGACCTCGCCGCCCAAACCATTTTCCTTCAAGGTTCGTATCCAGAATCTTACGGGCAGTTGCAGAGTAATGTGGCGGTGCTCCATCATGTTGATAAAGCCAATTCCTGCCAACGCCAATAGTAAACTGTGGCAAAACTTTGTCTCAGTAGCGTTCTCCATCAATCGTGTCTCTTGATATGTCAAAGGAAACGAGTCCTGAAACCAATGCACGCCCAAACTGTTAGTGTAGGCATTTTAACGGGTTTACCCAATCGTATTTTTGGATTTTTTTTCGCCCAGTAGTGAACGTTGTGTTTGTTTCCTTTACTCGTTAAACCGAAGACACAGTCATCTGAAAATTTGATCTTTCGAACGAAATCTGGATCACTGTTGAACTTTTGTCTCATTGTTTCAGCAAATTGCAGCCGTATATCAAAATCATCGTTGTATATGAGTTGACAGTGGTCCCCCTGTGATTTCAATATTTTTGCTACTGAAAATTTGGAAATACCCAATTCTTGTACGACTTTTCTCGTTGAAGTTGTTGGGTCGACTTGAAAACTGGCGAGGACATTTTCTTTGTTGTTGTCTCCTGTCACCGTTACTGGCCTTCCGCTTCTTAGACGAGCTTTTACTAGGCTCCGTTTCCAGAAGTTTGAGCTTCTAGTATCGAAGAGTGGTTGCATTTGGTGATAGTTTATTATATTTTTGTTGAAATAAACGCATTTTTTCTTCACACTTCTTATAATAAATATCCAACGACACAAGATACACTTTTTCTTCATTGCTGTATTCCATCCTTACTGACATGACGCTGACTGGAGCTAGAGTCTAGGCCTTTAGGGCCTTCCTATTCTAGCCTGGGTCATTCCTGGCCTTATATAGTTGCATATTTTAGTGATATCATTGGAATTTGTTTATTACACTGGCCAACAAAATGAAACTTTTTTCCCTCATCACAAACATGATCACACTTTTCTTAATTAATGCATTTTTCGCGCTGATTCCGAATCTGGTTTTAGTTTTTTTCTAGCACGTAGAGTTATATAGATACACTGGTTTTGATATTTTTAAGTTTTTGATATTGCTATAAGAAAATTTATGGATGTATAGATCACACTTAGGAATGCTAAACAACAAATACATCATATACTTTATTCAATGTACTTATAAATAAAGAATATATACATTATTTTATTAAAAGCGCTGTGAGTGTGATTTCCTTTTGTAAATTTGGCCTGGATTGTCACGATACAGCATCCAACAATGGTCCGCCATCATGCTTTCATTCCAATATCCTTGGTAGCGCTTCTCCATCATCTGAATATCTTGATGGAAGCGCTCTCCTTGCTCGTCACTCACTGCACCAAGGTTTTCAGGAAAGAAATCTAAGTGGGAATGCAGGAAGTGAATTTTTAACGACATTCGACACTCCATTTCTTTGAAGGCATCAAGGAGGTTCTTGACTCCATCCTTATACGCAGGTGACTTGTTGCTTCCAAGAAAGTTTTCACATATCCATTTGAACGCCAGCCAAGCCTTCAATTCCAGCGGACTTAGGACTTTTTCAAATTCAGTGTCATTCAAAACCTCCCTTATTTGTGGCCCAACAAAAATTCCTTCCTTCAATTTTGCTGCAGTAACCTTCGGAAATTTCCTTGAAAGGTATTGGAACCCTTCAGAATTGACTTTACCCATTGCTTTAACAAAATTCTTCATTAAACCAAGTTTAATGTGAAGAGGTGGCAGATAGATCTTTTGGGGATCCACTAAAGGGACAGACTGGACATTGCTTATCCCTGGGACATATGTATACCGAAGTGGCCAGTCACTTTTGGTGTAATGTTCTATAGTGGCGCGACTGTCCCACAGGCAAAGGAAACAACAAAATTTTGTGAATCCTGACTGCATACCCATAAGCATTCCTATAACTTTTAGATCTCCACAAACATTTCATTGATGACTGTCGTATTTGATTGCCTTCAGTAGTATATCCATATTGTCATATGTCTCTTTTAGATGGACGGAATGGGCAATGGGGATGGATGGCATTATATTACCATTATGCAAAAGAACTGCTTTCAGAGGTCATTCTTACATTGTCGAGGCATGTTGACTGACCTGAGCAAACTATAAATTCAAAAAAAATGCACACCAACTTGACACAACAAGTTCTTGGACTGGACTGATCTTTTGACACACAAAGCACGGCGTTGTTGCCTGAATCACAATGCTGCTAGACGTAAAAGCTCACACCTGAAATACATAAGATGTATAATTAAGATAATTGAAATCAATAAGATGAATAAACTAAAAAAACACAATAAAATAAACACAATCAAATGTTGAAATATTAGTATTTTGCCTATTTAAAATGGTTAAATCTGTGTAGTTATATATATGCCTTCATCTTGAAAACTATACGTGCTAGAAAAAGCAGTTTTGGAATCAGCGTGAAAAATGCTATCCAGCCACGACAAATTTTACTCTGATGAAAAATCTTTGTTGACCAGTGTTATTAACAAATTATTTGTATGTATAAAATTGTTGAAGACTTCTCTCCCACCTTGTGTGTGTGTGTGTGTGTGTTTATATATATATATATTTTTTTTTTTCTGGAAAAAGTACCGGAATTCTCATATATATATATATATATATATATATTTGGGGGACAGCTTTTCCTTTAAACATGTTTGATTGAACAATCGACCGTAGTTTTTATTAATTAATTTATTATTAGTTTTTTCGAGAGAAATTGATGAATAGACAGTTGAGAAAACTAATAATAAATTAATAAATAAAAACTACGGTCGATTGTTCAAACCAAACATATATATATATATATGTCCCTCTATGTAATAATAAATGAACGTGGGGTTGTGGTTATGGCAACTGAACAATTAAAGCTGCGGTAAAAACCGAGCAGCGTTGTAAATGAAAATGAAATCATTAAGTTGGAAATTTTGCTGTCAATTTATATAATAGTACCGGTAAGCCGTGCCGGTATATTCCAGCAGAAAAAAAACTATATATATATATATGTGTGTATATATATATATATATATATCAGGGTGAAATAAAGGTAAACAAACTGAACAAGCAGTTGAAAATTCTATTTAAGAAACAAAAGAATTAAATCTAATCATTATGGACGTATACAGACCACCAAATAACCACAAAAGGTGAATTTAAATTCGTTACAAATGAAATAGAAACAGAAAGAAAGATGGAAAATCTCAGCTCCAAATATATTAATTTGTGGAGATTTTAACTTTCCGTTTATAATATAAAAGAAAAATAAAGACATTATTTATATACGTTGAGAAGTTCCACCGCAACATTACAAAAGACGACAGAACTCGGGAATAAACGTTATTAGATATTTGTATTATGAAAAATTATGCGATTATCCAGGAAATTTGTGAATGGAGTCGGAATGAGAATGTTTTGGATTTAATTGTTACAAATAACAATGGCATGATAATAAATAAAAATTTAACGCGAACAGATTTCTATGAACGTAACTTAACTAAGGAGGATTATGAACAAATATAAATGAAGAATGAAAGGATGTAGACTGGGAATTGCTACTTCGCAAAAAAAAAGAAGAAATACGACGTAAAACGAAACTAAACCTATAATGATGAAACATATTTCGGAGAGATAAAAAGGAAAACGTAGCAAACTCGAAAGATAAATTAGATAAATTAGAACGTTACTTAGATAAACAGATAAACTAGAAGATAAATTAGAACGTTATTAGAACGCTATTAGATAAATTAGAACGTTATTTAGACAACGGAAACAAACCATAAAAAATTTCCATAAAGGCAAGACGGACGCAAGCGAACTCGAGCTAATAATAAAAAAATTAATAAAATACGCGCAATAGAAGTGGACCTAAGACAAACATTCACTCGCAAGACAAACGAGAAGGTAAACATGGTAGCAGAAAACACAACAATAACAAAATATTTTTATACCTTCGCGAAAAGGAAAAGGAAATGTAAAAATAAACTAATACAGAAATGTCCCATAAAAATTAGCAAACTGTTTAAGTAATTTAACTCTGTGTTCAGTACCCCTAAGCCTTAGATTAAAACAAAACATTCGGATTAATTCATTGACATAGATACAAATCAATCAAGAACAGGTGCGAACTGATGTTGAATTCTCGGAAGGGAACCAAATTAAGGTTCACAAATACGAGAAAATTCAGCATCAGGGCCAGACGCATGGGCAGTGCTGTGCCCACTAACTCCTAAAGTTAGCGCCGCTAACGCTAACGCTAAGTACCATAAAATTTAGTGCCGCTAACGTTAACGCAAATTTCGTCGCTAATTTTTTCTGAAACCACCCCAATTTATATATGTTCTGCCTTCCGTCCGTAACAGGAAACATCATGTTTTGCTACAAGCAGAATAGTGGATACACAGAATCTGTCCAACAAGTTATAACTTACGACCTCTACATGCTGATGTCATGATCAACTTCCAGTCTTTTATAATGGAGATTGCAGTCGGCAAACCAAATTTTAGTGGAAGTGGTTTTGAAAAATTAGCGATTAACTTTCTATAAAAACTTAGCGCCGCTACCCGTTTCGCTAACAATTGTGAAAATTAGCGGCACTATCAGTATCGCTAATAAAAAGTTAGCGCCGCTAATCCCAGCACTGCATATGGGGTGCCAGGTTTCTGAAGCAATGCAAAGAGAGTTTACTTAAGACACTATACTTAGTGTGAAGGAAATCACTCGAAACAGGACAAAGAACGTGAACATTGTTCCTTTATTCAAATGAAATAATAGAACAATGTTTAAGAATTATCGCCTAGTACCTCGGCTTCTACCCTATAAATTGTTCTGAACAGGTAATTAGAGGCAAAATTACTTACAACCTATAAGAAATTAAATTATTTATTCCGAACCATGGCAACATGGCTTCGGGGCTGGAAGATCATGCCTATCATAGCTATTAGACCACCAAGTGAAAATATTGGAAACGTTGTGTCGAAGTCAAGACATAGATGTGTTATAACACGCAAACTTAAGAAAAGAGGAATTACTGGAAAACTGGACGACTTTCCTGACCCAAAGAACGGAAAAAGTATTAAGAAATGGAGTTAAATCTGAATTCTGTGAAGTTATCAGCTCTGTCCTACCAGGTAAAGTATTGGTTTATTTTCTGTTTATGATAATGATTGCAGATACACATGCAGAGTAAAGGTCTTCTATGAAGGTGACAGAGAAGAATTAGAAAACGACACTGAAACATTATTCAAGAGGGCGGATGACAACAATATGAAGTTCAACGAAGAAAAATTCCAACTCATAAGATATGGTAACAACAAGGAGCTACAAAATAAACGGTACAAAATACTACAAGACAAACAGAGTACACAAAACTCACATGTCAGAGTAATAAAGTCATCGGAAGCTAAATTCAGTAAACACTGTAATACTAAAATTACAAGAGCTGGTGAAAATAATGTGCCTCAAATGCGCTCATGACTTTGATAATACCTTTAAGTTATAACCTTTATGAGGAATATCGAGTATTTGTGACGTTACTATGGTAAAAAGATAACTCTGTGTGACAGTTTTGAAAAGAAAAATTAAAATATAACTAAAACCTTATTAAATAGTGAAAAGTTAATGCATAGAGACATACCCAAAATATTAGAATACCTTGGCAGGTGTTACAAAAAAAATAGAGTAAATTAATTATGTTTATTGAGTACTCCCAATATATTTAACATTTATCAAAGACTTTTTAACTCTGCGTCTTAGTATTTAGTTGGTCCACCCTTAGCCCTGTTTACGGGCTCCAATCGACGTGGCATCGAGTCGACAAGCCTCTTGCATTCTTCTGTAGTTATCGATTATCAATTACCAGGTTGACATCAAACGCCTCTTCAGTTCACTAAGTGTTTCTGGTTTACGCTTTTGGACCATCTGCTCAGCAATATTCCAAAGATTTTCTATCGGATTAAGATCGGGAGAATTAGCTGACCATGGTAGTATTTCAATTTCATGAGCATCAAACCTCGCAGATGTTGCACGAGCCGTATGAGCCGGAGCGAGGTCATGTTGAAAAATAAATGGTTCGTCTCCATACAACTGTTCTGCAGACTCAAGCATGAAGTATTCTAAGATTTCTTGATAAACGTGACTATTGACATTTCTATTTACAAATGCAAGTGACCCCACATCCCACATTTTGCTGAAACATATCATCTTGGTCCAACAGACAACCTACCTATTAACCAACGGACCTGAATCTAGTTGTCTGTTGGAATATAAAGTTTCGAAAAAAAGTTCGCCTAGAAAGATAAAATGTTTAAAAAGCATAACAAGTTACTAATTGGTTATATTCTGCTTTTCTTTGGATATTTTATTCTTTTTTGGTGACTAATAAAATTCCAAAAACAAAACCCAACTTTTACTGATTCGTAATATTTTATGGTTTGGGGAAATTTTATATTTCTAGGCGAACTTTTTTCCCAGATTGCATCGTGTTTATTTTTAATATTATTATGACAATATTTTAATATAATTGTTATTTTTCATTTTCTGAGTACATATATTGTCATCACCTTAAACCTTGAATATCTCTCTTTTTCGGTCTAATCCAGCCTATTTCTTCTAAATGTGTCGCATTTGTCTGTTTTAAGAGGTTCCCTACTGTCTATGTTATGTTTTTTTATTCGAATGCATCATCTGTATCTTCTTCCAGTTTTTTACCTGAATCTTTCAGTCATTTAGGTTTGAATTTTTCAGCCTATTTACGTCTTTCTCGAAGTTAAGAGTTTGAAATCGTCCCGTATTTATTTATTTATTTATTTATTTACAAATTTATTTATTTACAGAGTTTACACAGATGAGTATAATTTTATTGTTAAATATAGATGCTGTATACAGTTGTAAATTGCCTTTAGCGAGCGTGCACGAGGTTTTACAGGCCGAAGAAATCTACTAGTTAGATATAATTACATAATTATAATTATATAATAGATATAATTACAAATTTTTTTATCAATTTTATAAAAGAATTAAAATGTTAAAGGGAATTTACAAACTTGGAAATACTGTGTTGTATTTCAAACATTTAAATACATACATTTTTTTATAAAATTTTCCAAGATTTAAAACTGAAAGAAACTTACAGACTTGACATATATTTATATTAGAAGCTTAATACAAAGAATAATGGAACCAATATGAATGTGAGGTGAAAAGCGATAGGAGAGTTTTTGAAGAGTAATGAGAATTTTAACTATGAAAACAGCAAATTAATAATAATAAATCATAACAGTAATAAAGAAAGAAAGGAGTGACTACAGTAACTTTGGAGTTTGTTAAGTTTTAATCGTTTTATAAAAGATGAAAGAACATTGATTGTTTTCAATTCATTTGGTGGATTGTTTCATCATTCCACCTCTCAATAAATGTAAGAATTTCTACTACAGTGAAGAGCCTAGTTTGCCTTTGAGATATATTCACTCTCCGTGCACCTTGTTTGTTTGATGTCGTGGCGAATCTGATTGTCCATTAATTATATTCTCGATTAATATAGCCCAGGCAAATTGTTTTACAACTCTGAACATTAGGAAGCACATCTGTACTTCAAATATGTCTTCAAACTTTAATATACGCAATTGCTTAAAGATTTCTGATGTACGAGCATAATAATTACTCTTGTTTATTTTCCTAATAATTCACTTTAATGATGAAATCACATGCACTTCCATACGCGGTAATATTGTATGTGAGATGTGGATAGACAAGAGAGAAGTGTATTTGTCGGAAGTACGAGTAACTGTAATTTTCTTAATATAAACAAGAATTCCGATAGTTTATGATCTAGTTTTTAATATACTGACGAAAGGATAGTTTGTCATCAAGTACAACTCCCCATAATTTCCTTTGACTGACACGCGATGGCATGTGAAAATCGATAATAATAGTGAAGTGTGGTATTAGTTTCCTTTTTGTGATTAGCAGAAAGTTTATTTTATTTTTATTTGAGGATTAAGTATAATATATTGACTTTCAAACAGTTACATACTGTCGCGATGTCTCTATTTACTATTTCATTAAGGGATGCGGGATCGCTGTTTGAGTATGTAAGAAAAGTGTCATTCGCATACTGAAAGTCTTTCCCGTTATGAGAGTTGTGGAATTCATTTATACAAATCAGAAATAGCAGGGGGCCCAAAATGCTTCCTTGAGCAACTCTATGTGTAATTTTAGTTCAGTGGTGATAATGTTATTATGTTTGATGTACTGACTTCTATTGCACAGGTATGATTTGAACTAATTTAGAGCAACGTTCTTTATGCTATAATGGGATGATTTATAAATAAATATGTCATAGGGGATTGCATCAAAAGCTTTTAATAAGTTCATAAACAAGAGAGCAGAAAACTCTCTATTATTAAGGTGTTTATATAATACGTCCAATACGGCTGAAATCGTGTCGCTTATCTTATGGCCCTCCCTGAAATCAATCTGATACTTCGATATGAGACTATTTTCTTCGGAATATTTTGAGTGCTGCTTGTACACAAGTTTGTCAAATATCTTTTCTAATGTAGGGAAGGTGGATATAGTAGGTCGATAACTCAAAGGCAGTGACTTGTCTTCTGATTTGAATATTGGACATACTTGTGTCTTTTTAAGTACGTCACGGAAAATACCTTGACTGAAAGATGACTTGCATAACATTGATACATTTAGTTTGTTCAGTATTAGGATATGTGACGGTTTTCTGCGTTCAGATGATGTATGGACCCGTGGTTCGGATTCCAAGTTAAATTGTACGTCTCTTTGTCATATGACCCTTCCTATGAATACGGAAGCAAATTCATCCAGTAATAGTAACATCGGTCTAAATTTAACTCTCCTATCTTGTCTCCCTTCTTTAAGTGATTTTCGTCTTACCAGGCTGTTGAAATTTAGTAAGAAACAAGCGGTAGCTCGCTATCGCTCGCGACCGTTATACAACTTGGTCCTCCGGGCGGGTAGCACTGTGATCCAGCTACAAAACTTTAAAAAACGGCATTACCCCCATTACCCCCACCCCTCTCCCCATTACCCCCACCCCTCTCCCCATTACCCCCACCCCCTCTCCCCATTACCCCCCACCCCCACTCCCCCATTACCCCCACACACAAAAGTAAAAAACGCCATTACCCCCACCCCTCTCCCCATTACCCCTACCCTCACTCCCCCAATTACCCCACCCCCTCCCCCACTACCCCCGGGTGGGTAGCACTGACATATACTGCTACAGGGCGGGTAGCAGTATATGTCACAATGTGAAGCTCAAGATTTTCACGGCTGCGTTCTTTTCTGTAGTTTTATCGCGGTGCTGGGGCCTTCGGACCCAGTAATTGTGACCTAGGACCGGGAAACTTGACAGAGTACATCGGCAGCTCATTGGCTATCAGTTGGTGGTGGTTGCAGAATTTTCCGATGTGCCGTTTAGTCTGTGCACGGTTCCAAAGAAAGCGGACAGACACACACACACACACACACACACACACACACACACACACACACACACACACACACAGACACATTTTAGCTCAATAGTATATAGGATGTACAACAATAAATCTAGTTTTTGTTGCAGAATTTTCCGATGTGCCGTTTAGTCTGTGCACGGTTCCAAAGAAAGCGGACAGACACACACACACACACACACACACACACACACACACACACACACACACACACACACACACACATTTTAGCTCAATAGTATATAGGATGTACAACAATAAATCTAGTTTTTGGAGTAAGTAATTATTTTTAACTAGTTCTGCTAGTCGCAGACCTTGCTTAACTTCTCTAAACAATTTTACAGATTTTTGTCGTCAAAATTACCGACCATACACCCAAAAATCTCTGTATTTAATAAATAAAAACTTTGTTTGGGGTTTTAGACAAACAAATTAATTATTTTTAAATTCCTCATATAAAAGGAAGCTCAATTCTAAGTAAATATAATCTTGGATGTGTTTAAATTTTAATCAAAAACAAAATTTATTTTTAAATAATATTCATTTAGTTCAATTTGAATAAAACTGGATCTCATAATTTTGACAATTCCTTTGTTTGTCCAAAATCCAAGCAAAGTTTTTGTCTAGATGAAACGAAGGTTTTTTTATTTTATTTTATTTATTTTTTTTTTTTTGTAACAATTCGTCCTTTAATTTTGTCGATTATTTTATATAAATAATTTTAAGTCTTTTCTTTTATTCTTCTTCATTTATTACAAAAAGTGAGTCAGAATATTCGTTCTATTTAATTCTTTATCTGTAGTAGCATGCAATTACAACCCGCCCTCCATATATGTTTTGTATCTAGCCAGAATTCTGTACAGTAATTGCCTCGAAATCAGGTTTTTATCCGATACGTGCCCACAAAGTTGTGTAATTCCGTTTCTAAAAGTTCTCACATTACCAAACGTATAATCAAGATTTTCAGTTTTACTATTTCTTTGTTATTATCGGGTTTAATTTTTAATGCCGCATTCCTTCCTGCTGCGTTTATGTGAGCTCTGTCGTGCCTTTCCTGACCTCTGTTTATTCTTCCTTTACGGAGGTCCCTCCAATTACTGTATGTTCTACTCAGTATTTTTTTAATTTCTTTACTAAGTATCTTCTCAATCACTTCTCATGAATAGAATCAATTTATATCTTTGTGGGTGCCGTATTCTCTTCTTTACACCTTCTTCATTAGTCAGCTTACGCTTGTACAAAATTTTATACTCTTTTGTGACACCGAGGAAAAGCTAGTCAGGTCATAAATTAACCAAAATACCGTAACTATCAAGATTTTGAGCTTCACATTTAAATAACAGGCAATTTGTCAAATAATGTGACTGATTTAAAATCTGATTGGCTCGTGAGCTTAAAGTAAAGTGACTTAAAACTTTCTATTCAAAATCGGTTGTATGAAATTATTTGCATATTATAATGGGAGAGTGACCCGATTAGATATTGGTAGGCTTTGGTGCAGTTCCAAACTCTGTTCACAAATGTCAGTATTTGTATCAATTTTTTATTAATATCCGAATGTTTTTATCAGTGTTGTATACCAATTTATTAATTCTTCTTAACTGTTCTCTTTAATATTATTTGTGCTTGTGTGAACTGTGAAAATATTTCCCTTTACATATACATCATTTATTTTCATTTCACAAAACAAACTATTTTGGTTTTACAACCAAAAACAACACCAGAGGCGCCAACATAGCCACACAACTAAACAGCCTCTTCATTTTTAACAACACAGAAGAACATACCGACATACCACATCAAGCAGGATACTCAAACTCCTCCCCAGACATAACATTCTGTTCCCCCTCACTAGCAACACATACACACTGGAGGACAGAAAAACAACTGTCATCAGACCACCTGCCCATCATCATTGCAACACGTTCTACATTCTGCCCCAACAGCCTTAGGCAAACCTACAGAAATTACAAGAAAGCTGATTGGGAACAGTTCAAAATACAGACTGAAGAACAATTCACCACATTAAACAGCACACCCTTCATAAACATCAATACAACACTCAAGACATTCAATCAGATCATCAATAATGCAAACAAATACATACCCAAGAACAACATTAGGAGATACAACCCAAATTACACTAGAGAAATAGCCCACCTCATAAGGCAACGTAACAACCTCAAACATAACACACAAACACCACACACAGAAGCCATAAAACGGCAGATACAACAGCTCAACACAGAAATAAACAACAAACTTAAAGAAAAACAAACAGAACATTTAGGGAATTCATAACAACACTAACCCACTCCACAGATACATCCAGGCTATACAAGACTATAAACAGCATTACCCACTCTAACAGTGGCATTTACACCCGACACGCGACTATCTGTCGCAGCCAAAATAATATCCCAACATATACACAACAAGCTAACATTCTAGTTAATCACTACACAAAGATAAATCACTTAAACAGAGACAACAACCAGAAACACGCAGACAGACAAACAGCCAGACACAAGAAAACCTACAGACTCGACACGACCATTACACCCTTCAATACAGACCAGACCACCAAGATCATCAAAAACATTAAGAATTCGAAGGCTACTGGACCAGACAATATATCTAACATACACCTTAAACACTTGGGCCCACAGGGAATACTAGCTCTCACAAACATCAGCACATATTCATACCAACACTGTATTATTCCTGACATAAGGAAACAAGGTAAAATTATTACACTACTCAAACCAAACAAAAATCCAACAGAACCAGCTTCCTATAGACCCATTACTTTACTCTGCACACCTCCCAAAGTAACAGAAAGACTAATCCTACAAATCACCAACCCACACATACCACTATCGCCTACTCAACATGGATTCAGACCTCACCACTCAACCATGACATTACTCACTAACCTCACGCAGCACATCATGGATGGCATCAACTCCAGACGACCAGCTCAACGTACACGATTAGCAACAATAGACATTGGTAAAGCATTTGATGCTATCCCACCCTTTCCTCTCAAATAAAATACTCAATACAAACATGCACAATAACAGCAAAAGGTGGCTGAGCAACTATCTTTCAGGAAGATACATGTCACATTTAATGGCAAGTCATCCAAAAACAACCTTTTTCCGAACGTGGTCCCTCAAGGCTCTGTTCTCTCACCAACACTCTTCAACTTATACATGTAGGACATTCCAACACCCATAGATAACAAGCTTACCTTATCATCATATGCAGATGACATCACTCTAACATCCACCCACAACAACATCGACACCGCTACAAATAACCTATAAACACAACACAACATCATTTGTGCGCTGAACCTCTGGTCCACTCCGGAGAGGGCGCTCGGTTACCTGCGTGCCGCCGGCTTGCTCGATCACGGTGGGCTGATCGGCTAACCAACAACAACAACAACCTACAAACATACATAAACAGTATACAAGACCGGCTCACACACAATAGACTCAAAGTAGTGCCTACAAAATCAACCATCACCTTGCTAACAAGCAACACAAAAGAACACCAGATAACTCCACAGCTTACACTAAACAACATCAACATTCCATACACTCACAGGACCAAAATACTTGGGGTCACATACAACACATCATTATCTTTTGCAAACCACATTCAGGACATTAAAAACAAATGTACGTCAAGACTTAACACGCTTAGGGTACTAACGGGCACGAACTTTGGACACCAGCAGGAAACAACATCACTCATATACAGACAATATATTCGCTCAGTTATGGACTATGCTATCCCATGCTGGGCACCCATTATCTCAAACATACACATAAACACCTTACAGACAATACGAAACAACGCACTTCGTATCATTACAGAATGTACTCAAACAATACCAAAAGAACACCTGCACACAGAAACAAAAATACTGAAAATTAGGGAACATTCAAACATGAGGGGAACACAATTCATGGCAGCAGCGACAACTAACCCACAACACCCTTGCCACGACATGTACAATAGGGTTGCCCTTATTAGGGCAAAAAAAATTTTTTTTACGTTTTTATGATCGCAACTTCAAAGTAGTTCGAATTGTAAATACACTGCATATAAATTTTGAAACATTTATTCCAACATTTTGAGGTAGCTCAAGCAACATGAAGTTTTAACATATTGAATAATATATAACTATAATGAATACACATGAAAAACGAAACTTATACAGCCATAGAAAGAGTTTTCTTCAAGCTATCTGGGAAGAGACGGCGGTGTTCGTTGACAACTTGTACAAGAAACTGTAACTATTCTTCATCCTCCGTAAGATGACTGCTGTATTCTTGAATGAGAGCAACCGCTCTCTCTGCATAGTCATTCACAACGTTGATGGCTCTCACCTTCTCTTTCGCTCGTTTGTACTCCTCCAGTTCGCTCCAGGTTGTTGGATCTTCCTTGAGAAAGTGTTCCGATAGATTAAACTTTGTGAATAGAGTGCGGGATCTGTTTGTGACGAAATTCTGTAGTGACTTATCTCCGAAAGTTTTCAGATCAACTTGAACTTTTTTGGGGGGGTGCTTCATTGTCCTCCGCACCACTGTTAGCATTCAGCGCGTGAATCATCTGAATCTTTGTCGAAGCCGAGGTCTTGTCATCAAAAAAGGCCAGAGCATCCAATTCTTCCGAAAGGTACCAGAGATGGTTGGACATTTTGGCCGAGGCGACTTGTGAAATGCCTGGATGTATTGACGAGTAACCCAGCAAATCTTTCAGGAACTGAAGATCATTTGCTGGAGCACAGGGTGCGCTGAGACAAGTGATCCAGGCTTTAATGTAGAGACGTACTGCAAAAAGGCAGATATCTCGTAAACCCTTCTTGTCGCGAGAAAAGAGGTGGAACTGGCCACGAAACATCCATACTTTCAGACTGTAGATGACTTTTGACATCCAACAGGCATGGTGCATGGACCCTGGAGTCATAAAACGGGTGCCTTTTGCTGGCACTGCTCAGAGGAAGATGCTTCCCAGCTCCAGCAGCTCTCTATAATCGTCTCTCGGTTGAGTTTCAGAAAGCTGTGAGTTGATGAATATCAAAAGCTCCTCTTTCTCCTCTGAGAGAGAGTGGCATATGAAGGGATCGGTGAAACCGTTCTTGAAATTTTGTTTGTTAAGACATTGCCACTTAACTGCAAATCGTTTGAAGAGGGGTGCTTCTTGCGCACTCGACTCTCCCATACAACGTTTAAAAACCGCTGCTATTACAAGCTGGTAATTATGGTGACGGCAGGCGAAGAAGAGAAGGTTGCGTCCGAGATTCTGCTCAATGAAGATACAAGCGCCATTTATTCTTCCTGTGTTCGAGCAAGTTGTGTCGAAACTCATACCTTGAACCTTTTCTTCTATTCCCCACTCTGAGTGTATTACAGACTGCAGTAGATTGAGCTTGTCCAGTTGCAGAAGGTAGTTTCACCACTGTTAGTAATTGAGACATACCGCTTCCTGAGACGAGAACTGGCAGATGATCAGAATATCCTTTTCCAGTAATACTGGGCAGTATTTTTCCGTCCTACTGCACTACGAGAGGACCTTCCGCCTGAAAAGTTTCTTTGAGTAGATGAAACATTGTCTCTCGGTGTTGTTGACGAGAACGCTGAATTGTCTGCCGGTTGAGTGCCAAATCTGTGACATCATGGCCCAGGCTCTTAGCTGTTTCAATCATTGTCATTGTTGCCTTTCTGTCAGAGAGTTTGGTATGGTCGAGAACAGCAGATAAGATTGAGGTAATGACCATCTTTCGACCACTGCTGACGAGGCTGATCGCTTGTGCTAGGTCCTGGCTTAGCAGTCCACTCAGGCTCTTCGGGTTTGACTTCAGGATCTGATTCACTGCTTGATGAAGCCTTCATTACTTTAGTAGCCGCCTTCTTCTGTGAAAGGAAAAGAAGGACCAGATTAGTTTTGTGCTTTTATGAAGTAAAATCAGTAGTAAATAAATGTATAGAACCATGAAAATAATGTGTATATATAGAACAGAATAATATAGAACAGAACAGAAAAGAATAGAATAATGTATATGTAGTGAAATATATAGAACCATGTAAATAATAAATGACAGCATTAGATTTTATATAGAGCTAAGCACTAACCGTTGAAGTTTCACGGATGCGTCTTTGATCCTCTTCCATTTTTCTCTTAGCAGCTCTCTGTTCTTTCTTCTGCAGGCTGATATCAAACCCAGTCATGCAGCCGCGTCACCCCTTTTCTCGTTGAGCTATCAAAAATTCATGATCCTTGGGGATAGTAATCCTCTTTAAGGCGTCCCATGTGCAACGTCGAAGAAATCATCGAGCGCACTAATAAACTTCTCTTCATTAGATTTCTGAGTAGCTTATGTTCGTCCCTTGTTCTTTTTCAGCAGCCTCCAATTTTCGAACACTTCCTCAAGCTTTTCCTTGCAATGATGTACTTCTTTGGACGGTATTCAAGCTTTCTCCCAGAATGGCTGAATTTTCTGAATTACATATGTTGACGCATCTCGTTTAGTTTCTTTTTTTTTATTGTGGCGATGAGAAAAAAACCAAGAGCTTGTCTGATTGATGGTAGCTTGGATCCAATAATTTCAATAATTTCACTTCCAAGTAGATAAACATCAGTTTTAGAGCGCGTATTTGGTAGTATACTAGAAGCCATACATTTTCTGAAATGAAACAAATAGGATTAAATATAATAAAATTAAAATTAATTAAATATAATTAATATAATTAATTAAATATAATTATCTAATTAAATATAAAATTGAAATTAATTAAATATAATAAAAAAATAAAATAAATAGGATTTGAGCACATTGAGCTACCTCAAAAAATTCTTCAAATTCTTTCCTATTTCATGTGTCGCAGTTTTATATGGAATCAAACCAATTCAGGAGGTGCAACACAGAAATTTCAAAAATTCGAAAATAAGGACCACCCTAATGTACAATCATGCACCAACACCTCGCACCATCAAGGTAACACCAGAGAGACATTATAACCAAATACTCCATTCCATACCACGCCCCACAGACATCACACAGTACATAAAACACACACACACACACACACACACAAGCACTGACACGACTCGGTCCGAATGCGGTCCTAGGTGCGAAGCCGCCACCCATTGACAGGTCAGAGACCAGTCTGAGCAGATCGGATCGAGTTAACTTAGCACGATTCCGATATGGACATCACCCCCAACTTACAGACACAAACACAGACTAGACAACTCCACAGACGACACCTGCCACCTGTGCCAGGATACACCACAAACAAATGAACACATTATGACAGACTGTACCGCTCTAGCACAACATAGAACACAACACAACATCACTAGTGCGCTGAACCTCTGGTCCACTCCGGAGAGGGCGATCGGTGACCTGCGTGCCGCCGGCTTGCTCGATCAGGGTGGGCTGATCGGCTACCCAACAACAACAACTATTTTGGTTTTAATAATGTGATCTTCAACTAAAATGACCTCCTGTTCATCACCCATTTCGTCAAAAAAGTGCGTTCTCTTACGGTTAGTAATGTTGCTTCTTTTTTCTTTTTTTTCTTTTTCTTTTTATTTTCCTTTACCGATTCCCTCCAATTCGTAACACTTCCGAAGTCGTTAATTTGACTCTCGCGTTGATTCTCTGTTATATATTTTCCAGCTTCTCGTTTCTCCCCCATAAATTATTCTCACCTTTTCTCACACTCCTTCCGGTGGTACCTCCCGAATATATTCCCCTTAATATCTCTGTCACCTTGAATTTGCATATCGTTCACTTCCTTTTCATTCTTAACAATGTCTTCCTTCAGAGCGAGGATTTCCGCTTTCAATATATTACTCAGTTCTCACCATCTGCAAACGGCGTTATCTGACAAAGAGAAAACTAATGATCTTTATTCAAATTTCTTTTACATACCTCAGAACTGTATTTCGAACATTGGTCTCTACTTTACGTGTGTGCAGTTATTCCATATAACTACCTGTAGCCGTCAGTCGGTAAATATGTGCATTGATTATTTTTTATTTTATTTTATTAGTACTACATCATGACTACAAGCCTAATCCAGCGGGACGGAAGTTTTATAATTTTTAGACATTTTAACTAGTTTTATGGCTTTGAAAAGGGCTTGGTTGTGACCGGCCGAAATTAATTAGCCTTTTTAAACACTGTTTTATAATTTTTTCCCTGCGGGTTTGGGTGATCTTATATTGTTGCGTAAATGCAATCAAGTTATATATATATATATATATATATATATATATATATATATATATATATATATATATATATATATATATATATGTTAAACACAGACCGTGCATGGAACAAGGAACTCTTCTGGGAAAATTAAATCCACTATAGTCCGAATAAGTAATGGTAAATGACAAATACCATAGTTTTTCTTTTTCATGATGCTAGCCCGACGTGGGCAACGGGTCTCTCGCAAAGAGGTCCCATAAATATAGCTTCCCTCACCAGCTATCTGCAAAGCAGACAGGATCCAGCTTTGGGACATGGATCTAGGGTTTAAAGCAAGCCTAGTCCCACTACATTCAGAACCTCTAAATAAGTAAAAGACTCGTTGCATTCACGTCGGATTGAATAAATCAAAGAAAAAGGAGTAACTATTGTATTTTTAGCCAAAAAAAAACAAAACTTAAACCTCAACCGGGACATTGAGCGTCCACTTTTCAAGGCACGTAACACGTCCGTTTAATATACACAAACTCAGAATGGTCCCCTGAGAAACTTATATGTTAAACACAGACCGTGCATGGAACAAGGAACTCTTCTGGGAAAATTAAATCCACTATAGTCCGAATAAGTAATGGTAAATGACAAATACCATACTTTTTCTTTTTCATGATGCTAGCCCGACGTGGGCAACGGGTCTCTCGCAAAGAGGTCCCATAAATATAGCTTCCCTCAACAGCTATCTGCAAAGCAGACAGGATCCAGCTTTGGGACATGGATCTAGGGTTTAAAGCAAGCCTCGTCCCACTACATTCAGAACCCGTTGCCCAAGTCGGGCTAGCATCATGAAAAAGAAAAACTATGGTATTTGTCATTTACCATTACTTATTCGGACTATAGTGGATTTAATTTTCCCAGAAGAGTTCCTTGTTCCATGCACGGTCTGTGTTTAACATATAAGTTTCTCAGGGGACCATTCTGAGTTTGTGTGTATATATATATATATATATGGGATTGAACTCAGAATGGTCCCCTGAGGCTCTTTCATGATACACACAAACCGTGCATAAACACAAGAAACTCTTCTGGGAAAAATTAAATCCACTGTAGTCCGAATAAGTAATGGTAAATGACAAACACTATAGTTTTTTCTTTTTCTTGATGTTAGCCTGACGTAGGCAACGGGTCACTCGCAAAGAGGCCCCAAAAATATAGCTTCCCTCACCAGCTATCTGCAAAGCGGATAGGATCCAGCTTTGGGACAGGATCTAGGAGTTACAGCTACACCTAGCCTACTATATCCAGAACCTCAATATAAGCAAAAGACTCGTTGTATTCGCGTCGGATTGAATACATCAAAGAAAAAGGGGTAACTATTGTATTTTTAGCCAGAAACTAAAACTTAAACCTCAACTGGCAAAATTGAGCGTCCACTTTTCAAGGCACATAACATGTCCGTTTCATGATGGGATTGAACTCAGGATGGCCCCCTGAGGCTCTTTCATGATACACACAGACCGTGCATGGAACAAGGAACTCTTCTGAGAAAATGAAATCCACTATAGTCCGAATAAGTAATAGTAAATGACAAACACTATAGTTTTTTCTTTTTCATGATGTTAGCCCGACGTGGGCAACGGGTCACTCGCAAAGAGCTTCAGGGGACCATTCTGAGTTCAACAACATTAGGTCTGGATTGTACTTGGATGGAGGACCGTTCTCTGCGGTCAGATTCTCTAGCGATTCGTGGTTTGTATCCCACATCCGTCATATGACCTTAGATGTTGCAAAGAAGGTTAAACATCCCCAACACACGCATCCCTTCCCCTTCCCCCGCGCACACACACACACACACAACACACACACACACACACACACACACACACACACCACACACTTCTTTTCCAAAATGTTACTAACAGTCTTTCTTTTAATACGAGATTTTGAACCCGAGGCAAAGTGGGAGAAGGAAGGTTGTTTTAAGGAGAGGTAAAATGAAGTTTTCAAGCCTGTTTGCGTGTCTCATCATTTCTGAAATTACTCTTTAAGAGGTTGGAACTGTGGGTTTAATGGCACATACATAGCCATCAAGTGAAAGTGGGTTCAAATAATTGTGTGCCTAGGTGTGGGGTATCAGTGTCATTTTCATTTTTTAACATAATGTTCAGCCAGTCAAAATATGTTGTGAAAGAGCCAATGAAAGTTCTCTTTTTCTTTACACTTCTGCAGGAGACCTTCGGTGCAGATCATCCGTTAATGAACTTTTATAAAGTTTTAGTCTTCGTAGACAAATGAAGGTGTCATTTGCTTTGTTACACATTAACTCATACATACTTTATCTGAAAACTGCCTGACAGGGTGGTGTAATGGTAGAGCACTCGACTGTTAATCTGAAGGTTACGGCTTCGAGCTCGGCTCTGACTTCAGAGTTCATCGATTAACGTGCTTCCAATTGGTGAGTTAGTGGTTCGAATCCCGCGTAAAGTTATAGGTCCCCTCCATCATATGATCTTTGCTGTTACGAAGGGAATTGTGCAACCCAGAACGTTGTTATTATATGCTAAGTCATCTTCCATTCCCCATGGGACGAGCACAACGCTTGAATTTCGGACGAGAGAAACTCAAAATCAATTATCTACACACAAGATTACCATTGGGAACAAGGTGGTAATTAGTGATTGTTTCACCAACACTGAAATTAATATCCAAAATACTTTTTCTAATGTATTTTCGTGTGTTCTGTTCAACTATGACCTTCATATCTTGCGCAAATGAACCGAAACAAAGTTATGAAACATTAAAGCTTTCCTATGTTTTGATTCATTTTCGCTAGAAATGAAGGTCATATATGAACCAAACACACCAAAATACATTAGAAAAATGTATTTTGGATATTAACAAAAACCAAACGGGCTAGGAACATACATACATACATATATATATATATATATATATATATATATATATAAAACCTAACCTAACCTTAACCCGTGGGTTCTCCGATTGCGTGTGCTAATCGGGGGGGGCGAAGCTCCCCCACGACCCCCTCCCATGATAATATATACGTACTAAACTTACCTTATTGTGGAGGTGGATATAGTGCCGCGATGGTTTTGAGGAAGTAATGTAGTCGGTCAGTTCGTGAATGCTCATTTATGAAGAGGTAGCGGGCGAAGTAATATTTATAATGATAATTTTTGTTCCCCGCACGAAGCACCCAGCTCTTAACATCCTTCCAGAGCCTCTCTATATTTTGCGTATGGGCCCCAGAGTCCGGATCAACAAAATGTTCAGAGTGGTTCACTGTATAATGTTTGTAACCAAGTGTTGTTAGGCCAGCATAGGCTGCCCACTTGTCACTATGAATCGCAGAACCCCGGCCTAATATATCGCTGTATCAAAGGAACCAGTGTATGAACTGTGGCTGAGAATGAGAATGACATAGGCATGACGTTTATGCATGCCGTGCTCTGATTGGTCAATGTAGGTATATCGTCATACGGAATCTACAATTTTTCTACTATTTATAACTTTCTTAATAAGCATTTGCGCAAGATAAGGATTGCAGATTCGAACAAAACACAATAAAATACCCAAAGAAATGATGGTTACGCCTTCAAGGTCACTGTTGGTGAAACATTCAATAATAACCATCTCAGTATCATCTAAACATCATCTGAATAGATCCAACGTGTCCTAACCTCGCTGATCAAACGGGAAGCGGTGTTACAACGTGACCACAACTTACCTCTGGGGTACCATTCAAACTTTCTAGAATCCTATGACACCTTTCGAGAAAATGTTAAGGTGTTATCTTTAGTGGTAACTAGTTTAGTTTTAAAGTTTTAGGTTTTTTTTACTTATTCCGAAAGGTTTTACTTATTTGAAAAGTTATTCACAGTTAAGATCAAATGTTTTATTCAAATAATTCCCAGTCTGATTTTCTGATCTTTTTGAACTATTTTATTTGAAGTTATTCTTAAACCAAAAGACAGATTCGTTTTTCAATGATTTAAATAAATTGCTCTACTTCTTCACCTGAAATTCGGTTCCGATTTGTATGTAATACACACACACACACACACACACACTATATATATATATATATATATATATATATGTGTGTGTGTGTGTGTGTGAAACAAAAATCCCACTGGAATTCGAACTGGGGATCTCCCGAGTAAGAGTCGTTTAAATATACGACAGGTTGAGTTAATTGTTATCTTGTCAAAATGTGATGGTAGCGCTCGGGAATCGTACTCAAGAGGTCTCGGATTCAAATCCTGGTGGGGGCCATTTTGTTTCATACAAAAAACACGCGTATTCATATAAATATACGGTGACACACACACACACACACACACACACACTATATATACATATATATACATATATATATATACACAGGGTGTTTATAAAGTCCCTATCTATTTCAGTGAAAACGTAGCCAAAAGGGTAAAATTCAATAACAATGTAATAGAAGGCATACATTTAATGAATACTTAAGCATATGATTCTACATGAGCGCCATCAGTATCTATACAGAGTTCGAATCCGTCAGCAGCATTGCGGAACACATTTTGGAACATGACAGGGGTTATTTTTGTAACTGCTGTTACGATACGAGCACGTTAATGTCCCAGCTTCATTCAGATGGCATTTTAAACACCGTCGTCTTTCAACAAGATGGGGCACCTTGTCATTACGCAAACATTGTTCGGGAGTACCTAAATGGACGATTTCCAAATCGGTGGATCGGATGTGGAGGCAACAGGCCCTGGGCGGCTCGATCTCCTGACCTAACGCCCTTGGATTTCTTTGCATGGGGATTTATCAAATGAAACGTCTATCAAACGAGGGTTACAGATCTACAAGATTTACGTGCTCGTATCGTAACAGCAGTTACAAAAATAACCCCTGTCATGCTCCAAAATGTGTTCCTTAATGCTGCTGACAGATTCGAACTCTGTAGAGATACTGATGGTGCTCATGTAGAATCATATGCTTAAGTATTCATTAAATGTATGCCTTCTATTATATTGTTATTGAATTTTACCCTTTTTGCTACGTTTTCACTGAAATAGATAGGGACTTTATAAACACCCTGTATAAAAGAGTATTTATATGCATAAATATAGATCGCCCTGAATGCAGGTTTGAATCTTCAACCCTAGTGGCTTGGTGCACCATACGCTCAATTTATGCCCCCCCCCCTCCCTCACGTCGTAATTTTATTAACAGAGCTAATTGCATCATGCACACACAAACACACACATATATATATATATATATATATATATATATATGAAAATTATTTCACGAAAGTAACACGTGAAAAATATTTATGATGAATAAAACCAAGAAGGAAAGGAAACACAGAATGGTGCTCAAGCGCTTTCGTCTAATCTCATCCTCAGGAACACTGAAGTACATAAAGGGTTACAGCCTATATATAGGTTACAGAAAAAACAAACTATACATACATATATATATATATATATATATATATATATATATATATATATATACAATAAACGGAGAGATAAAAAAAATTAACAAATTATTAAACATTAAAGGATTGTTGGAGGAGCATACAAATTTGTAAGGGAAAAACTACCGATTTTTAGCACAAGATTAGCACAAGATCAAATTAATTGTTTCCAACCAATGTTATAGAAAAAAAATAAAAAATTATACTGGAAATCTGCCGGGGTTTTAGCACTTTGCCCTTCTTGTTTAGGTTCGATGTACTGTATATAAAAATAAATTTAAAAAAATACAAGTTATTTGAGTAAACTTGTATGCTACTCAAATAACTTGTATTTTTTTAAATTTATTTTTATATACATCGAACCTAAACAAGAAGGGCAAAGTGCTAAAACTCGGGCAGATTTCCAGTATAAATTTGTATTATTTTTTTTTTTCTATAACATTGGTTGGAAACAATTAATTTGATCTTGTGCTAATCTTGTGCTAAAAATCGGTAGTTTTTCCCTTACAAATTTGTATGCTCCTCCCACAATCCTTTAATGTTTAATAATTTTTAAATTTTTTTTTATCTCTCCGTTTATTGTATATATATATCAGTGGCGATTTCTTAATGAATGCAACGCATGCAATGCATGTGTTAAATATGTTCTCTTTTCAGATCTAAGTAAGGATTATAATTGACAAAAAATTTTCAGAAACTAAAAATAGTCTAAGGCTTCAATCACGCATGTACTGGCTATTGGGCGGTGTAAACAAATTATGTCTTATTTCATTAGACAATTAAGAACATTTTTCTGTACACAGATCGAAATACTTGTAGTTAAAGCTTTCACTAATTCAGTCTGGGTACAGAAAAATGTTCTTAATTGTCTAGTGAAATAAGACATGATTTGTTTACACCGCCTTGCCTTGGGCAATTTTTTAAGGAGACTTCTCACTATCCATAAGATATATTTTTTGAGCCTCATAGCTAAATTCAAAAGGCATATGTTTTAAAATATGCTTAGAAAATTACTTAATATTTTTACTAAAAATAATTAAAAAGCTTTGTTCTGATTTTTTTTAATTAATGAAATAATACGGCATGCATTCAGTTTTATAGGTGCATTCACCAAAAAGTAACATCTGCAATTCTGACTAGGCTTCTTTCCAGTACCACTGCCGCAAGCCATCCACTTGTGTTCGGTGTTCCCTTTTGTGCTTTAATTATTTTGGATAATCAGTTAAATAAATTATAGCATTGTAGTGCCCATAATGACTGACGATGTGTTTAATCAATTGAAGACTAGAAGATTTTACTCACTCTCTTTTGATGAGAAAAAGCGCATATTGAATAATGGCAGACCGATTCCACATTTGAATTTAAGCAAAGAAAATAAAGGCTTCACTAGGAAATTTAATCCTAAGCTGTATGATGATGTTCCCTGGTTATGTGGAAATATTTCAAATAACAAATTGTACTGTTGGTCGTGTTTCCTATTTTCAAGAGATAACTCTGTGTGGAATTCTGTTAGTCGTGGATACGACGATTTAAACAATTTACATACTGCAATTTCTCGCCATGAAAAATCTCTTGCTCACATAAATGCATTTGTTGATCTTAAAACATTTGGAAAGTCAGAAAGAATTGATTTAATACTCGACAAGCAGAAATCAGTTGCCATTTCCAGACATAACGAAGAAGTTAATAAGAATCGAGAAATTTTGAAACGTTTGATTAGGATAACATGTTTTTTAGGTATGCAAGAATTAGCATTTCGCGGTCACAATGAAGAAGAAAACGCTGACAATAGGGGTAACTATATTGAATTGGTATTTTGTATGGGAGAATTCGATGAAAAGCTTCAAAACCATTTAAAAACTGCGACTGTTTTTAAGGGAACATCATCTGCTATTCAGAATGACATAATTCAATCTATTAGTGCAGTTATGTTAGAACAAATAAAACGTGAGCTTATCGACTGCATGTATGTGGCGATTTTATTAGATGAAACATCTGATGTCAGCTGTTTTTCTCAACTCTCTACTGTTGTTCGTTATGTTAATAAACATGGAGAGATTTGTGAACGATTTATAAATTCAATGACGTCAGCAATGATAGAAGTGCAGGAGCGATTTCTGATTTATCTATAAGGCAACTAGGTGAACTGGGCTGTTTGAAAAAATTAGTTGCTCAAACCTACGACGGTGCTGCTGTTATGGGGAGCGATCTTAATGGAGTACAAACAAAGATTAGAGAAACTGTACCGAGGCTATTTTCTTCACTGCTACGCCCATAAACTTAACCTTGTTTTATCCCAAGCTGTCGCTGAAATTTCCGAATGTAATAATTTTTTTTCAGTATTAGGAAGTTTGTCATTATTTTTCAGCAGTTCAACTAAGCGAACTTCAATGCTTGACAAAGTTGTTGGAAAGCGTTTTCCCTAAACTGGCTCCAACGCGGTGGAACTATTCATCTCGTCTAGTTGAAAGAGTTAAGGAAAATAAAGAAGATATAATAGATCTTTTAAAAAGCATTCTTGAAAACCCAAAGAAATTTGATGAAAAAACAAAAAATAGTGCACGCGGATTGCTTGCTGGTATCGATACTTTCGATTTTAATTTTTTATTAGAAGTATTTTCTTCAATTTTTCCTTTTACTGAATATCTATTTAATGTGCTGCAAACAAAATCTATGGATATTGTGTATAGTTCAATCACCGTTGAAAGCACTATGAAAAAAATCAAACAAATAAGGGATACAAAATTTGCAGATATGTGGGACTTGATAACAGAAAGATGTGGTGAACCTGTATGTAAAAGGAAACAGTCTTTCTCCACAAGAGAAGTATAGTCAACTATTTCATGAAATATTCGATAATATACTTCTTCAAATGAAAGAGCGTTTCAGTTTCAATGGAAAAATTGGAATTCATTGAGCTTTTAGATTGCAAAAAATTTGAGTTCTATGATGTTACTTTCCCAGAGAGAGCTTTTGAATCTTTGAAAAGAAGCTACAATTCATTTTTTGAGTTTCCTCGTCTCCGTTCTGAATTGCGTGTTTTATATTCGCACAAATCTTTTGCCAAAAAGAATGTTGCTGAGCTCCTAAAATATCTACTGGAAAGCGAAATGCACAAAGGTCTTAAGGAAATATATAAATTGACGAATTTGATTCTAACTATACCAATATCGACAGCAAGTGTTGAGCGATCATTTTCTGCGCTTAAAAGAATTAAAAGTTATTTACGGAGTTCCCAAAGTGAAGAAAGGCTATCTAATCTTGCCTTAATTTCAATTGAAAAAAATTTCCTCAAGAAGCTTATGGAGAATCGAGAGTACTTTTACAATTTGGTCATCGAAGAATTTTGCAAAAAAACTAGGAGAGCAGAATTTCAATTCAAATAATGCTTCACAATTATTTAAGGTAAATTTTAAATTTGTATCTTTTCTTTAGATCAATTCGGTAACTACTATATATAAATATGTCTAATTTTTTGTTCGCATATTTAAGCCTAACATTAAATGAACTTTCCTTCAAAGAGGTCCCCAAAAGTTTGTAAAACACCTTTAACTTGCTAAGTTCTATGTAAACAATATGCAAAGTTTGGGCAAGAGGGTTAGGCGGATGTTTTTCTTCCATTCCATAACATTGCATGCCTGAACAAAAATGTCACGAGTCGCCACTGATATATATATATATATATATATATATATATATATAACTGCAATGACCACGCAGTTAAATGTACATATTCACGATTTGCGAGGGTGTCCTCTCAAGGCATTGGTTTCTGCCCTATGTAGGAGAATTGCGACTTCTGACTGATCGAGGCCCGTTGTGTAGTGGTAGCATATCTGACCGGCAATCGGAAGATCCTGGGTTCGATTCCCGGGCGGTCACCTCATTTTTTCATTTGTTCGTTATTTCTCTTCCTCGTGTGCAGAACACTCCTCTATACTTACGTCGTTTCTATACTATATATATATATTATATAATATATATATATACATATAGTTTTTTTTTTCTGTAACCTATATATAGGCTGTAACCCTTTATGTACTTCAGTGTTCCTGAGGATGTCATTAGACGAAAGCGCTTGAGCACCATTCTGTGTTTCCTTTCCTTCGTGGTTTTATTCATCATATATATATATATATATATATATATATATATATATATATATGGGTGAGTTTTTAATATGACACTTTGAAAGGTTTGTATTTTTTTACAAACAGAAATAAAAACATGAGAATTTTAAGGTACCTTCTTTACACAACGGGGAATTAGTCCCGTAGTACAAAATATGCTCTATGTGATGTCCTCTCAGCTCACAATACTTACACGATACTTTCGACGGAAGAGTCTTATCTGCCAGATGTCCTGCGGTTTATTCATAAACGAATATCATGGCCACCAACATCACCAGATTTAAACCCCTGTGACTTTTATCTTTGGGGTTATTTAAAAGATAGAGGGTTTAAACACAATCTACACACAATAGATGAAGTGAAAGAATCAACTGAACGAGAAATTTCTCAGATTTCAACAAATCACAAGCCTGCGAATGATAACTTTGTAAGAGTTGTTTTCTTACTAATAACCGATTTTATATAATTCAACTACGCTGATTTCGAATAAAGTGTCCATTTTTTTTCTATCACGTAAGGATTTTCTGCAAACTGGTAGGGAAATAACAACAACCTAAATAATATTATTTATTTCAATTTACATTAGGTACCTATTTCGCTTTGTTATACTAATTACAAATGCAAACAACTTTAAAAAGAAAAAAGACTATTAATGAACTAAGAGAACATCACATAGAGCATGTTTTGCACTAGGGGACCAATTCTCCATGTGTAGAGAAGGTAGAGTAAAAATTTCATGCTTTTATTTCAGTTAAAAAAATACGAACCTTTTAAAGTGTCACATGATTAAAAATATCACCCCAAATATGATAATAATAATAATAATAATAATAATAATCAGTCATTTAACACGTCACAATGAATCTATTGATTGGTAAATTAATCCTGTGATAAAACTGGCAAAAATAGTTTGTCTCAAAATTATCTCTCTGTGAGAGACTATCAAACACATTTTCTTAATCAAACTTCAACAGTGAAATGATGTACGTAACAAAATATATTCATTGAATTCTTATCATATTATTTACTGCTCAAATAATTACTGTATAAAAATGGATATTTTTAGAGTTTTGATTGCATATTTCTCCAGCCGAAGAAATATTATTATTATTATTATTATTTTTATTATTATTTAAAATTATTAATATTGTAAGTAATAAGAAATAGTTTCCTTTTCACCGAACTTTTGAGAGACCATATATATATATATATATATATATATATATATATATATGGAATCGATAGGTTTAATGCGAAAATATAAGTGAACAATAAGGATAACTTAAGAAAGAAGGAAAAAGAAAAAAAAATGGTGTCAGTTTATTTGTCTCGGAGAAAAAAGTTGCATCAACAAATTTTAAAAGTTAGAAAATATCTCCAGAAAAGAAATAAGTGCCAGAAACAGTTGTAGGCCCGGAGGGACTTGGGGCTCATGACATCCCAGACCTAAATCCAGCTCAACAGTGAGCAGAGAGCGGAAGCGTTCTTTGCTAAAGTTACTCCTTCAACGGATTGCCTTTTTTACAGCTTTAATTTATTTAGAAATAATTCATTTAGAAATTAAAAGCTTCGTTGGTATCTATCTCTCTCTCTCTCTCTCTCTCTCTCTCTTCTCTCTCTCTCTCTCTCTCTCCTCTCTGTTATATATGTTATGGTTTTTTTGCGAAATCGGTCTTTTTGCAAATTCTCCGGTCAGTTTGCAAAGAAACCAAAACAATAGTAATTTTACAAAATGACTTTAAATGTTTGATCATTTTGCAAAACACAAAAATCGGTCAATTTGCAAAATCACCAATAATCTTGTCGGTGTATTTGCAAAATCTCTTGTTCTAATACTGTAGAACCTTCTAGCTCCTAATCTAACCTAACCTAACCAACAGTGTCATTGTGTTTAGGTTAGGTTAGGTTAGGAACTAGAAGGTTCTACAGTATTAGAACAAGAGATTTTGCAAATACACCGACAAGATTATTGGTGATTTTTGCAAATTGACCGATGTCCATTAGCATGGACTAATCTTGGAATGTAACTTTTCCATTGACAGCGCTTCAAAATGCGTTGGACAGACGATTCTGAAATTCCTACCTCACGACTCGCTTGCCGCACAGATTTTCTTGGACTTTGGTGATACGTTTCCAGTACTCTTTCTTGCTTTGTGGGGCTTGTCGATGTCCGTGGTCTTCCGGAACGCTTCTTGTGGACATTCTGAACAGTTCCATCGGCTTCAAACTTATCTCTAATTCGAGTGATGGTAAGTCGCGTTGGTGGATCTGTTTGAAACTCCCTCCTAAACTGTCTTTGCACTTCAACTGCGTTTTCACACTTCCAGTAGCATTTTAGAATGAATTTCCTTTGTTCAAAGCTTAGTCTGACTGCCATTATTAATTCTAATGGGTTTAATATATTCACTGTACAGAGAGTTGCCGAAAATAAACAGACACCACAATGATTATCCTCAAGAACGAATGGCAAAGCTCATCAACGGAATACCAGAACGTGTGTCACTTTACATAAATGAAAAGGGAAAGCAACGAGACTATAAATATATTAATTCATTAAATCTGTTATTATTTATTCACTTTTATTATCAAATCAAAAAACTATGGAAAAACCGAAGGCGTCGATTTACTTTTGTACAGTGACCCGACACCATTTGTATTCATGCAACCCCACACTGACACACCGCCGTAAATCTGACCGATCGCTTCAGGCAACTTTCATGGTACATTTCAGACTTTCTTCGTCAAATTCGCGGACCCCCTGTCACCAAATGCCACAAAATTTTGATTCGTCTGAAAAAGGCACTTTTGACCACTCGTTTGCACTCCATGCAACTCTTTCTTTACACCAGGATAGTCTTCTTCTCTTTCACTTCGCATTTAACATTGGCTTAATTTTTGGTTTTCGTGACTGAAATCCCATTTCATAAAGGAGGCGCGTGTGTTAATGTGTGGTTGCATGAATACAAATGGTGTGGGGTCACTAGCATTTGTAAATAGAACTGTCAATAGTCACGTTTATCAAGAAATCTTAGAATACTTCATGCTTGAGTCTGCAGAACAGTTGTATGGAGACGAACCATTTATTTTTCAACATGACCTCGCTCCGGCTCATACGGCTCGTGCAACATCTGCGAGGTTTGATGCTCATGAAATTGAAATACTACCATGGTCAGCTAATTCTCCCGATCTTATTCCGATAGAAAAACTTTGAAATATTGCTAAGCAGAAGGGCCAAAAACATAAACCAGGAACACTTAGTGAACTGAAGAGGTGTTTGATGTCAACCTGGTAATCGGCAATCGATAACTACAGAAGAATGGAAGATGTTTGTCGACTGGATGCCATGTCGATTGGAGGCCGTAATTAGAGCTAAGGGTGGACCAACTAAATACTAAGACGCAGAGTTAAAAAGTCTTTGATAAATGTTAAATATATTGGCAGTACTCAATAAACATAATGAATTTATTCTACTTTTTTTGTAACACTTGCCAAGGTATTCTAATATTTTGGGTATGTCGCTATGCATTAACTTTTCACTATTTAATAAGGTTTTTGCTATACTGTATTTTAATTTTTTTTTAAACTGTCACACAGAGGTGTCTTTTTATCAAAATGACGTCACAGATACTCAATATTCCTGATAAAGGGAATGAACGCATTTGAGACAATATTCTATTTTTTTTATCCGAAATTTTACATATATATATATATATATATATATATATATATATATATATATATATATATACAGGGCGTCCCAAAAAAATGTATACACACTTTAAATAATTATAAAGGCAGTGTTTATTAAAATACATTTCATTTTCAAAATGTAGTAGAATCTACAGACATTATTTAATTGTTTTGTCAACGCCTGTTTTCAAACTGACGTCCGTTCTGGTCCAGGCACTGCTGATAACGCGAAGCAATGGAATCGCAAACATCACGAAACATTTCGTTTGGTATTTGTGTGCATTCTCGTTCAATGGCTGCTCTCAATTCAGCGACTGTTGCAGGTTTTATAGCGTAGACTTTGTCTTTTAAGTATCCCCATAAAAAAAGTCTAGTGGTGTGAGGTCTGGTGAATGCGGAGGGTATTCTACGAAACCCCTTCGTCCAATCCACATCCACATCGTGCCAAGTACCACTCGCAATACTCCACTCTTCGGTCCGGATCATCTTCATTAATAGCATGGACTAATCTTGGAATGTAACTTTTCCATTGACAGCGCTTCAAAATGCGTTGGACAGACGATTCTGAAATTCCTACCTCACGACTCGCTTGCCGCACAGATTTTCTTGGACTTTGGTGATACGTTTCCAGTACTCTTTCTTGCTTTGTGGGGCTTGTCGATGTCCGTGGTCTTCCGGAACGCTTCTTGTGGACATTCTGAACAGTTCCATCGGCTTCAAACTTATCTCTAATTCGAGTGATGGTAAGTCGCGTTGGTGGATCTGTTTGAAACTCCCTCCTAAACTGTCTTTGCACTTCAACTGCGTTTTCACACTTCCAGTAGCATTTTAGAATGAATTTCCTTTGTTCAAAGCTTAGTCTGACTGCCATTATTAATTCTAATGGGTTTAACTTGGAAAGAAAGAAACATCAATTGAGCTATCAGCTGTTAAAGTGTGTATAAATTTTTTTGGGACGCCCTGTATATACGCATACATATATATAATTTAGACATGGTGCTGAGGTCTGGCCTCGGCCTTGGCCCTCAAAAGTAGCCTTGGCCTCGGCCTCGGCCTCGAGGCCAGCTGAAAAGTGGAAGGCCTCGTGACTTTCGTGAGGCCTTAAGGAATCCTGATTTGTTTTGTTCTGTAATTTTCAACCCCCGGTAGCGTTGGGGTAGAGATTCTTCAGGTGGGCGCGCTCGGGGTGGATATTCTTAGGTGAGGATCAAGACCTGACAGGTGACCGTATGTGGCGGCATACTTTGATACATATTATTCAGACTCGTGACTAGTCAGGCGGCAGTCTTTGATAAATACTGTTTAGTTAGCTGACCAACGGATTAGTGACAGGTCACTGTGACGTTCGGTACATAAATATTATATACGGTATGTCGCAGTATATAAATATTATTCAGTCAGTCAGCAGTAAACCAATTGACTTAATGTAGCAAAACTAGTGTGGAAAAGCAATCTATCAGTTGGTCATCAGTTGAACTGAGCTCATATTATGTGTTTGTGTTATTTATGTGTATAAACTATTGTACTGTATCTATTTCTATAACAAAAAATAGGCCAAACTAGAGGAGAATACCACCTGGTATACTAATAGCTAGCTACTAGCGTCGATAATTTGGTTTTTTGCCGCGTAAATTGTAGCATATAAACTTCTAAATAATATGATTTGAAATGAATATATAATATCGGATGCAAACAATAATTTTGTTAATATCGGCATTCATTATGAATGAGATGCAAATTGTTATATTGTTTGCAAATAATTTTTTCGGTCTTTTTCATTTACTTTAATAATATAAAGTATTATGCATATAACTTTAAAAATGTCTGATAATGGATAATAGGTGCAAATATACACTTCAATCAAATTACATATATAACATGTTGAAATATCAGGTGCAAATATATTCTTAATATTATCGTTATATTATTATCGTATATATAATTATATATAGTAATGGCATGATATAAACTTCATACCTATAGCCCTACCTATAGGCCTACAATTACATTAATGATCTTTGGTAGACTTTAAGACCACAATTTCTTATTGTCAAGATATATAAAAATGCAAAACTTTAAAAAAATAAGGCATCTCCAAATGTAGCTCTGTTTGCAATGCTCGCTAGAGTCGCTAGTAATTGTAGCCATTCAGAAATTATACGATCAACACTCGGTGAGTTAGTACAATCTTGAAATATTTTGCTAGATCATCTTCACATCATAACTTTCCATATTATCATAAATACTTGAAATATTGCGGATATATTAAAATGAGAAATAAGAACTGCATGAAATGAGAAATAAAAAGTTATTGGGCTGATGTATGGTGCCAGGGGTGGATTTAGGTTTCCTGGCGCCAAGGGCCATACTGATTTAGCCGCCCTTCGGACACTTACGAAGTTACCATTTAGCAATAAGTAGTTATTTGATATAACGGTTTTTAGTAAAATGCAGTCAAATGGTTTAGGCATTTACTCTAGCAAAATATATCTTAACATAATAAGATATTTTTATATCAATCATAATATATATATATATATATATATATATATATATATATATATATATATATATATATATATATATATAATATATTAACCCCTCCGTCTATGGCCTTGGTTGGTTCGAAGTCTACGGGGCTTCTGGTTAGGAGGCAGAACGGATTTGTTACTCGCAGTAGTTTCTTCTCTACTACTCTCTGAGTTCTTCTATAGTGGTTCGGAGGATTCTGGGAGGCTTACTAAATTCTCTGAAGGTTCCCCGATTCTTCTTATAACGTATCGGGAAATTATTTTTCCCTATTTTATTGACTGAGTTATCTGAAGAGAGCAAGGCTCGAAGGAGAAGATAAAAAAACTTTCTTTTACTGAAATTTACTGCTAAAATGTACAGGTAATGCTCAGCCTCTAAGTTAGACATTTACAGGGGGAGAGGTTCGACCTCTTTCGACCATGGCTCAGGCCAGAATTTGAAAGTGCGGAGGCCCTCGGCCTCCTCGACTAGGGCTCCAACCTCCTCGCTGAAGGGTTGCTAAGACAGGAGTGCTTGAATTTACAATACAAGAATTAAATAAGTCTAAATTTTGGTGGAGTGCAGTTGAGGGTTAAGTTCCCACCTTTAATTAACTGGAGATCTAAACACTTCTTGGGCGTTAAGCATAATTTAACTCATATCAGAATTTTGAAAGATTCCAAAATAAAACGAAAAAAATAAATAACAAAAAATAATAATATCGCCGGGTATTCATTCCTAAATGGCGACATAATGTCAGAGTAGTTCATTGAGTACAACCCAAGCACATTATTAAGTACATTGTAATTTTGGTTTATTACAACTATGATTATAATTACCAATTAATTCACATTCGCTTATTATCGTAATTACAGTTTCATTAAAGTACATTAATTACATCATATTAAATTATTACAGTTAATTACAATTAAATAGTTAACTATAGTTTTAGTGTTTCATATATATAGACAATTAGGATGTTAGGAGTATAACACAAAGTACATGGGCATATACTGTATGTATATATACACATATATATATATATATATATAATATATATATATATATATATATATATATATATATATATGTATATGAAAATTATTTCACGAAAGTAACACGTGAAAAATATTTATGATGAAAAAACCACGAAGGAAAGGAAACACAGAATGTTGCTCAAGCGCTTTCGTCTAATGACATCCTCAGGAACACTGTATAAATATCGAAATAAAAATTGTGGGAGGAGCATACAAATTTGTAAGGAAAACAACCAATTTTAGCACTTTGCCCTTCTTGTCTAAATCCGGTCTGAACGAATTCAAAACAACAGGATCAAATGGATTGTTTACAACCAATTTTATGAATTATATATAAGTAAAAAAAAATAAAAAATATAAAGATAAATTGAAAAATAAAAATTGTAAGAGGAGCATACAAATTTATAAGGGAAAACTACCAAAGTTTTAGCACTCTGCCCTTCTTGTCTAAATCCGTTCTGAACGAATTCAAAACAACAGCATCAAGTGGAAAAAGACCTTTGCTCATGTTAAAGTTGTTTGTAAGTTGGATAATATCAGACTCAAGAATATTTCTATTAACAATGTTGCTAGAGTGAAACAAAACTGAAGCATCATTCCAATCAATACCGATTTGGGATGTGCGTGTACATAGGGAAAGCCCAGGTTTTAAGTTTAGTATCTATCGGAAAAAAAAAACAATTTTCCTATGTACACTTTTACTCTGGACATGACACCCCCATTAAGAAGGCCATATTCTCTTCAATGTTTCTCCGCGCTCTTAGGATCGCCAGTCCGGAATACATGGATGCCGAATTGGAAAAAAATCAACGATATTGGAAGCGATCTGTGCTACCCACCTGCGTTTATAGAATCTTGTCTTAACAAGGCAAAACGAACCTTCTATCGTATGAATAATAACACTCGCACTTTGTCAAAGAATATTTTAGTACTTCCATTTTTCCCAGACTTTTTAGGCATTGCTAATGTACTTAAACTTTTGAATATTAATGTAGTATTTTCATATAACAATATTGTGAAAAATATCATCGTTAAAAATTGCCCTACCAATAACTCAGGCATTAGCTACAAAATTGGTTGTAAACAATGTGATTCCTTTTACAGTGGTCAGACGGGAAAGGATTTGCACACGCGTCTAAAACAGCATCAATATTCCGTTAGAACGGGACAGTCGTCCAGTGCCCTTTTTATCCATTTGTCAGAGTTATCCCACTGTATTGATTGGAATAATGCTTCAGTTTTGTTTCACTCTAGCAACATTGTTAATAGAAATATTCTTGAGTCTGCTATTATTCAACTTACAATTAACTAACATGAGCCAAGGTCTTTTTCCACTTGATCCTATTGTTTTGAATTCTTTCAGAAGGGATTTAGATAAGAAGGGCAGAGTGCTAAAACTTTGGTAGTTTTCTCTTATAAATTTGTATGCTCCTCTTACAATTTTTTTTTTTCAATTTACTTTTTTATTTTTTTATTTTTTTGTGACCTATATATAATTCAGGCATTATCTGTAAAATTGGTTGTAAACAATCCATTTGATCCTGTTCTTTTGAATTCTTTCAGAACGGATTTAGACAAGAAGGGCAGTGCTAAAATTGGTAGTTTTTCCTTACGAATTTGTATGCTCCTCCCACAATTTTTATTTCTATATTTATTATATATATATATTATATATATATATATATTTTTTGTAACCTATATATAGTCTCGAACTCCTTATTTACTTCAGTGTTCCTGAGGCTGTCATTAGACGAAAGCGTTTGAGCACCATTCTGTTTCCTTTTCTTCGTGGTTTTTTTTATCAGATATATATATATATATATATATATATATATATATATATATATATATATATATATAAAACATAACACACATAATAATGTTTTATAAATTAGAAACAAGCAAAAGAGAAGATTTCGTATTCAGATGCCTGCTTTTGGCGTCGTCATCGGAATTCGAACACTTGCGTCAGCATGAACGAGTATCTTGTGAGAGGTTAAATAATTTAAAGAAAAAAATAAAAAGAATACATGTGGCCGTATTTACATGTACGTAATCATGATCATGTACGTAATCATGACTATCAGCGGACATGTACGAGTGCGGAAGTATTATACACATATCGGTAATCACAATAGGTTGTGTGCGTAGTAGAGACTGACACGAGTAAACATGGACTGATAGGTTGATAGGGCATAAGTAGACAATAGGTAGGTCGATGCATGAATAATTAATAAAATTAATAAAAGGTAACGGTCAAAATAAGATATGGATGTATGGATGAATATGGTCGAATAATAATATTATGTTAAAGAATTTACCATACATTGAATACTAAAGATATCGAGATACTAAAGATATGGTTCAGTATTCAAGGTATGGAAAATGTGAATGGGATTAAGTTACTGCACGACGTCATAGCTTATCAAATTATGCAATACGTTAATGCATAATTAATACGCCATAGTTATTTAATTCGTCCGTACAGCGCAAGTCATTATTGGGAGAAATTAGAAGAAACGAATTAGAGAAATACAGTAATGAAAGGTTTATAGCCATTGTACAAAGAGTGAGTGAAACTATTAATTAAATATATATACTTATACGAGTATACAGTAAATATTAAGGAATTGGGTACATTTGAGGAAGAATTAAGTAAACGAATAAAGAAGTACAACCAAGGGTTCCAATCATACCACATGCAATGTGCATGCATAATCTAATAAAATTTAGGTATGAGGGTTAGATGCAAGACAACAATAATTAATTATCATAAATTCTACAGGGTGTCCCGTAAGTCTGGACCCATAGGGAAAAATAATAAAATTACAAAATAGTCCAAAAATTTATTACATAATCGTTCAAAGTGTCCGCCGTTGTGTCGCACACATAGTTGAAGACGTAATCTCCACTGCGACAGCACTTTCTGAATCACAGTCGCAGAAATTTCTTGACACGCCTCCACAATGCGTGCTTTAAGGTGGAAAATGTTCTGAAGTTTGACCTCGTACACTTTGGCTTTCAAGTGGCCCCACAAATAAAACTCCAGCGGAGTAAGATCATAATAAAAAAATAATAAAAATAATAATAAAAATAATAAAAAAATATATTATAAATAAATTTTTGGACTATTTTGTAATTTTATTATTTTTCCCTATGGGTCCAGACTTACGGGACACCCTGTATAACAAGTTAACAACAAGAAGTTCTATAACAAGTGGAAAATGGAGATATGGGTAATATTGTGATGGAAATGTTAAACGATCTAAACCGTCGATTGTCTTGTTTGTACTTTAAGGGAATGAAATTAAGGAATATTCGTTTCTCACAGTGAACCTCCAATGACACAAACATGGATACGGCTCAACCATAGAAATGGTATGTCACATGGTTGTGACACTGCAAAAATATGATAGAAAGCAAATAAAAAATATATCCAAACTTCGTTATCGTTATACGAATTTGATTTTTATGTAAAAATGAATATTTGAATATAAAGATTATATAAATATACGGATTATGTAAACATAAGGATTATATGAATATAAATATATAAGAATATACAGGATTATATAAACATACGAATTATATAAATGGATATAAGAATTATATAAATGAATATAAGAATCATACGAATGAATATAAAAATATATGAACATAGAAATTATTCACTGTTCATTTTTACACACACACAAACACACACACACATATACAGTATATATATATATACACACACACACACAGTATATATATATATATATATATATATATATATATATATATATATCTATATATAACAATCCCTTAAATGTGTGAACAGAAATGCATTGTAGGTTATCTTTACGATCTTCATGTTTAGTTACGAAATCGACCGTTGTAGAATACTCAAAGCAGTTTCCGCAGAGATTGCTGAGCAGCGAAGGAGTCAATAAAATCTGTATAGCTAAGAACTCTCGTGAGTTCCGATTCAATACTAAGGATAGCTAAAGAGTTGAGACGATTTTCTGACATCACTGACCGTAGGTAGTTCTTTAGTCGTCGCAGTACAGAAAAAGATCTTTCAGCAGAACAGTTGGAAGCCGGCGTACATAGGAAGATCCTGAGCGCAATATCAACATATGGGTAAACTTCTTTTAATCCTTTTGCTTGGATCATCCCACTCATCTCAAGAATGCTCGTAAAAGTTTTCTCCAAATTCAGAAGAAACCCACGGAAATGAAGACACTCATTAAAAAATGCTTCCGCAAGTCATCCTTGTAAAATTCCCAAAGCTTAAAAGCATTGGCAATTATATCTGTCGGATTCAAGGCGATGACTTTTGTAAAATATGCAAACAGTGCATGGAGGTTTTCATACACATCTTTGCGACGGTTTAATTCCGACAATAATCTGTCAAGTACCACAAGATAAGTATTAATGAAGAAGTCCCTCCGTCCATCTAATTCTACCTCGCCTTCGCGAGTTTCGTCGACTCGAAGTTTTCTTTTCTTTTTTCTTTTCATTGTAACTTCATATTCGCGGATAGATTATTTCTTAATTGCTGCTTCTTCATAAAAGTCGAAGTTGTCTCTTGCATCTTTTACATAAAATGTCATTGATGCATACAGTTCTGCTACGACACCAAGATCAATGTTAACTGCTTGGAGCTGTTTACTAGTAGCATTAAACCTTTCCAGAATGTCACCCAGCATCATTGTATCATAATTTCAAGGCGTTGCAGTTGATTGAGGTAGCCTGATGCTTCACTGCGTGTGCAAGGCTTTTCTGATTCATCTTCTTCAATGAACGTAAGTGCCTCTATAATCTCTTCCCAATCTTTATTGAGACTCCTACACGCTTCTTCACTGGCTGGCCATCGAGTGTCTGATAAATTCTTTAGCGTTACATTTTCAGATTTGGTAAAATGATTTTGTAGTATTTCCTAACGGGTGAGTGGAGGCAGTGAAGAACACGTAAAGATTTTGGAGAAATGCGAAAAAATCAATGGCTTCCTTACAGCAACTTGCTGCACACTGTCCAATCAAATTTAATGAGTGTGCAGAGCAGGGTACGTAAACTGCTACTGGGCACGCTTCTTTTATTCTGGCTTGCAAGCTAGAGTAAGTCCCTGACATGTTGGCAGCGTTATCATACGACTGTCCTCTGCAGTTTGCAATGTCAAGATCGTGCATTTTTAATATGCTGGAAACTAAGTTGTAAAGCTGCTCTGATTTGTGGCCTACGCTGAGAAGGAATGCCAAAAATCGCTCTACGGGATGCCCATCTTCTTTTATGTTTCTCAGAATAACTGCAAGTTCATTGACATGTGATATGTCTGGGGTGGAGTCCACAATAATGGAATAGTACTTCGCACATTTCACTTCCTCAGTTATTTGTTTGGTAACTTTGTCAGCCATTAGTTTGATGAATTGCTCACATGTAAACGAAGATAAGTATGAGGTATGACCTTTTCCTGGATTTTTTAAGTTTGCAATATGTTCCGCCAGAAAAGGGTCAAATTCAGCAATAAGTTCCAAAGCCATTATAAAGTTTCCATTGTGGACAGAACCAATTCTTCTCCGTATCCGGAAAATTGTTCGAAAACAATTATTCGAAAAACAATTATTCGATTCAATTATTATTCGAAGCAACAATTATTCGAAGCAACAATTATTCGAAGCAACAATTATTCGAAGCAACAGTTATTCGAAGAAAAAAATAAAAGATTATCCTAAAAATTTTATTAAATAGAAACAAATTTAAAACGAACCCAGACCTTGGCTGGAGTCGCAAATTATGAGCAACTGCACGTAAATAGTCTACCACTACTATTTACCACTGCACTTAAATAGTTTACCGCGTAAATAGTCTACCACATTTAGGAGGGCGGCGCCTATTTCGTCTACCAGGACGCCCAATCCAAGTATCTTCAAAGTAATCGAGTACTGGGAGAGCTTCCTGTGGATACAGTTCAGCATCCATTAATGCGTTAAATGCGTCAATCACCCTTTCAGCTGGTACAAAAGCGAGAGCGGACAACATGCGGATGCTTAATGCAAATTGGGCATCATTATCATACCTCATTTTTAGGCCGGATGCACACACTTTTCTATATAAGCATTGCCCAAAGTGAAAAAAACAGCCATTGTGACTAACTGAATTAAATTCTACCTTGATCGCATTTATCATGGCGGGTTCAAAATCACTGTTCACGGAGTTAATGTTTAGGGCAAGACCAATTTCTTTTATTTTTTCCAAAATTTTATGTAGGTTTCTTCTTTCTTGTCTGGTAACAAAGCATAAATCACAGGAATGCAAAAGCCATTTCTAATGACGTGAATGGTATACAACTGTTCAAATATGTTCGGAACTGTCTTGAAGGTTCCATCCATATATAAATTTTCACTCGATGCGAGTAAAGACAAATTTTTTTGCGTAGAAAATATCAACATTCTATCGTCGATTTGCCCCGAGTCGAACATTAAAAAAGTATCAACTTTATTAGTTTTCTTCTGTTCTTCTGAAAAGATTAGGTCTCTCCTGTGATTTGGTATAACTAAGCCAACAGTTTCTTTCTGACGTACATGACGAATGGTTCGTTTAATGCTAGACGTAGATGGTAAGGATACTGCCGCAACATCGCTTATTTCGGAGGCTGCATTAGAAATTATATAATGAGGTGAATCGCGTGTACTTTTCGAGTCACTTTTAATCTTTTCTAAAACTCTGCGTACTTCAACATCTGTGGGATCACCTCCATGATTATGCTCGCGCGAAACTGAGGTTATTTCACCATCAACTGTAATGGCTCGACTTTTACAGTACTTTGCAAAATACTGGCATTTCCAGTAAACTTTTGATTTCACTCGCTTGTCTTTGACGTATAGATATCCATTTACTAATAGCATTGAGTTTCCTTTTTCGCTCTTCACAGACTGTGCCATTCTGTAAGGGTGATATCGCTGCAAAACTTTTTCAAGGCTGTTAGTTAACTAAATACTTAATCTGTAGTCTTCTTTAATTACGAGTTGGTTACAAAGTTGCCAAGTCGTAATTAATGAATTAGTTTTTAAATTTTTAAACTTATTTATTTTATTAAACCTATATTTAAATTTATTATTTCGAATAATTGTCGCTTCGAATAATTGTTGATTCGAATAATTGTTTTTCGAATAATTGCTTTCGAATAATTGTTTTTCGAATAATTGATTTCGAACAATTTTCCGTAAATCAAATTTCTCAATGTGGCCCCTAAAAGGTAAACCATGAGATGCCAGTGACCGGACCACTGCAACAACTCGTGTTTCAGCTGTGTTTCAAATAAGGTTTTACAAAAATATCTGAATCGTTCACCAAAACGTCTCTTTGATTGAGAAAAGTTCATGTTTTCTAGGTCCTGACTTATACCATGCTCTGACACATAATGACGTGTAGCATCATTAACTTCCCATAATGCTGTGTCTTGTTCAGTGGAAGTATTGCTGAAGGTAGTTGTGATGCTACCTACATCACAAGACCTGGGTAGGCAGGATCTTCAACTTCTCTACCAGATAATCTAAAATTACTAGGACCTTCATTAACATTTTGATCTTCTTGAAAACTTCTAATCTCGGTACATTCGAATTCTTTTAAAAGAACATTCGGATTTGTTTCAATATTTTTGCTCTTTATATCAGATTTCTTGAGGAAAGTATCAATTTTCGCAGTTTTGTCAAGGCCATCTCGTTGTTTTTCAGGTCTTTTTCTCCCATCACTCATCTGAAAAAACAAATACATCTGAAATTAATTAAAATATAAATAATATATTTTAAAATAGAAATATATTATTAAAATTAATAAAATATATTATAATTATATATTTTAAAAAAATAGCTCAGCCAGGCTGAGTAGGTCTCTAACAGCTAACTACATATAGGCAGTTAAGTTAACATAAAAAATTCAAAGTTGCAAAATAGAAAAAGTATAAATTCAATTTTATAGAGAAAACCTTAAACAAAATAATTGGCCAATTTTCGGTTTGATACTCTGTAAAGTGTAAGCAATAAATCTGAAATAAAATAAAAGTAATTAGCTTTAAAATAAAGATGTTATTAAAATTAATAAAATATATTAAGGCCAAGGACCAACTGTGAAATCGACTTCGTTCAAACGTAATGAGATTTTTTTTTAAGTGGTACTAACTTTTCTCCGTTTTTTTAGCTAAAAAATACCAGAAATTTTGGATTTTTTCCCTACCTAAAAAGTGCTTTCTTGTTACCTTTCTTGTTACGACTTTTCCTCCAGAATTTTACTGCCCTCAAAATTTTGCCGCCCCCTAAAATTTACCGTCCTGGGCCATGGCCCATTTGGCCCATATGTAAATACGCGCCTGTATGGTGCCCAGGAAATCTTGTTCTGGCAACTGTGTCTGACTGTGTGGCCCAGGCAATGTAAACACACAACCTGTCGGTGTTGTGGTGTGGCCGCGTGTGATAGATGAACGTGCTTAATGCTTAATAATTCCCTTTTATTAGGTAAGTAAAGTGAGCTATGTCTTTCTTTATTAATTTTCAGTAGAATCTTGCTTTTCCTTATGGATTTCAAAAAAAGAAGGGATACAGGCTAGTGTGAGGCTACGGTAGGTTACCTTTGGAAGAGCTTTAGGCCGAGGCTAGGCTAGATTGTTGAGCCTTCCGAAAGCATGGAGGAACTTATTCGTAAAAGATTTCGAAGCGAGTATCTGCACCCAGAGGTACAAATACCGCATTCATTATTTGCATCCGAATATCACACCTCTGGGTGCAAATACCTTCAGCCTAACACTCTTAAGCAGTGGTGTAGTGCTAAATAAAGAAGTGAGGGAACGCATTTTGAAAGTGTTACTCAGATGCGGGGGGGGACAATGGCGAGCGCGGCGAGCCCATACAGCTGGGGGTCCGGGGGCACTGTAAGCCCCCCCGGGAAATCTTTTGAAATCTGACCAATTTCAGGGATATTTTGAGGTCATATGCACTGGATATTAGGATATATTCCAAGGTTGAAGATGCAGTATTTCCAGTGTCATTAGATATACGACATCCAGTACGATCAATAAAAATAGCTAACAACTGGAATGATTAACTAAAAAAAAGTTAACAACTGGTACGCCGTGGTGACTGTTTCACCAGATCTTTATAGGCTAGCATTGCCTCAATCGAAGCTAAAAGAAATGAAACAGTTAATGATTCTTTCTCATATTTCTTCTAGGGGTGGGAATTAAAATTTCATGACGTTAGAGATTTGTAAGTTCGGATTTATTTGAAATAGTGAGGGAACGCCGTTCCGTCTACCAAAAAAGTAAGGGAACGCCGTTCCCACGCGTTCCCACAGCACTACACCACTGCTCTTAAGGCCTCGTAAGGCCTCCCCTATAAAAGCCTCGGCCTCGGCCTCCAGGCCTTTGAAAAATGTGTCTTTGGCCTCGTGTATTTCTGAAAGGCTCGTCCGCATACCTGATTATATATATATATATATATATATATATATATATATATATATATATATATATATATATAATCAGGTATGCGGACGAGGCATATATATATATATATATATATATATATATATATATATATATATATATATATATATATATATATACTCAGACATATTTTCACTACTGTATAAAAGTAAAAAGCGTTCCATCACGTGTAACACTTTTATACCTATAAACCAGAATCCTGTTTGACGGAGTTTCATAATGATGTTAAATTACAGAGTGCGGATGCCGATATTACAATACGTCAAAATTTCATGGACCTTCGACGTGTTCAATATCATAGCACCGCGTCACGTCGATCAGCAAAGTTAAACGACAAGGGTCTGGAGAGTAGTTGGGTTGGGGAACCGTCTTTTGCCTCCAGATGGTGTAGTGAACCGTAGTTTGTATTCCACGTAAAGCTCTAGGCCCCCTCCGTCATGACCTTTGCTGTTACGAAAGCGATTAAGCCACCTCCGAAAACACGCATACACCCCTCCCTCTCCAACATCACGTGACTTCAAAAGAAGCTTATATACTGGGACTAATTTAAAGTTTTCATCTTCACTAACTTTTGTGCTTTCATTTTCTTATTTTTCGCACTTATATGAAATTTCGCGGCACCCCTGGGAGGCACCTCCGTGCTGCTACACCCCGATTGATAAATATCTTCTCTAGACTCTTGCTTAAGTTCTCATAGCATAATTTCAGTATAAAAACTCATATTTCGACTACATACAAAAACTATAATCCCATGGAAATTTCCGCCCCAGGAAAGCATCTTCAATTAGACCTACTCGCAATATATATATATATATATATATATATATATATATATATATATATATATATATATATATATAACACATGGTTGACAAACGTAAAGAGATACCTTCGGTTTTTCCATAGTTTTTTTATTTGGTTTTAAAAGTGAATAAAAAATAACAGATTTATTTAATCAATAAATTTAGAATGGTGTTGCTTTCCCCTTTGTATATTGTGTAAAGCCGACACCCGTTCTGGCATTCCATTGATGAGCTTTGCCATTTGTTCTTGAGGACAATCATCGTGGAGTCTATTTACTTTTGTCAACTCTCTCTCTCTCTCTCTCTCTCTCTCTCTCTCTCTCTCTCTCTCTCTCTCTCTCTCTCCCTCTCTCTCACACATATATATATATACACACAACACATACGAGGACCACTCAATATATTTTGTCTCACCTTTTTTTTTCCTCCACCTCGAAACAAGGGCCTTTATTCCTTGCTGGTAAAAGTCCGCTGGGTTTCGCTGGAGCCACCTCTTAACCTCAACAACCTCATCGTCACTGAAACTTTCTTCCACGAATAGCATCCTTCAGTGGCTCAAACAAATGTAAGTCTGATGGTACTGTATGGAAGGTGGGGTAACACAGTCAAGCGCATTTTTGTGATGGCCTCTCTTGTTTGCAAACTGTTGTGTGGTCTTGCGTTATCGTTCAAAAGAAGGACGTCTTCCAGTTTTCTCTCCGGTCGAACTCGCTTTATATGTCTCTGGAGTCTCTGTAGGGTAGCAACATATGTATGCCTCCGAGTTGATTGTTTGTCCTTTCTTCATAATGTCCCCCAGAATCACCCCTTTCATGTCCCAGAAAATGGTGGCCATAACCTTTCCTGCAAAGGGAGCCATTTTGAACTTTTTCTTGCGTGGGGACTCTGCGTGATGCCACTCCATGGATTGGCGTTTGGTTTCAGGCTCAAAGTGGTGTACCCAAGTCTCATCTCCTGTCACAATTCGTGAAAAGAAGTCATCCCATTCTGTCTCGTATCAAACCAATGACTCAGAAGCAATTTCTTTTCCTTGGGCTTTGTCGTCTTGAGTCAGTTGGCGAGGAACAAACCGTGAACACACTTTTGAGTATCCCAGTTGCTGAATTATCGAATTCACACTTACTTCGCTAATTCCTAGCTCCAGTGATAGCGCCTTGTATGTGACGCACCGATTTGAAATGATGCTGTTAGCACGTTGCACAGTGTCAGATGTCACAGCCGATGCCGGGCGACCGCTGGGTGGCTCATCATCGAGGCTGGCTCTCCCTCTCTCCGATGATCTCACACGTTTAGACCGGCGTCCATCTGTGCTTCGATCAACAACAGCATCTCTGTAAACGTTTTGTAGAAGTTTGTGAATATTTGCAACTGTTTCTTTCTCTGCGGTTAAAAACTCGATAACAGCTCTCTGTTTACGACGCACATCACTGCCAGACGTCATTTTCGAAACTGCCTTAACCATCGGTTTTATACAAGGTCGTTTAAAAGTGGTTTTATTAAAGGAGGGGAGGTTTGAACTGGAAAAATCCGGTTATGTGAAGCGCAGAAAGTTCAAACTTACGGCCCAAAAGACATTTCAGCCCCATGACCGATTATTTAGCTAAGAAAAAAGGGTGGGACAAAATATATTGAGTGCCCCTAGTATGTATGTATATATATATATATATATATATATATATATATATATATATATATATATATAATAATAATAATAATAATAATAATAACAATAATATAACCTGCTTATTATAAGCAATTGTGAGAGTGCTACCCGATTATCCAATTCTAAAAACATTTGGAAAAACTGTTCCGTGTAATGTCTTATTATCCATATAATGTCTTATTGGCTTCTGTCGATATCGGACGCATATTACAAAGCTCCCAAAAACCCATTATGGTCCCCATATTTACGACAGGACATACTTTAAAAGAAGACTAGATGCTTATCTTGCCGTACACCCCCAGTTAGTTAGAAGCATTTGTTAGCGCGTAGAAGTATTGTAGAATTTTCACTCGGAGTCCCTCCTCTTTACTTTAAATTTATTTCCTTCCTTTCAACCTCTCTTCTTTGCTTTGCTTTAAAACTTTCACTTGTTTTTAAATTTTCTTCGATCTTTTAAACTTCCTTCTTCAGCAGACAGCCTCGTAGGAACCAGCCGGTCTGTTGCTGTTTGGTGTCCTTTGTATTCTTTTGTATTAATTTGTAAAATTTCTTTATTTCAGTCTGTTAATTAACTCTTTTGATCATTGTTCTAAACATATAAGTGATAAACAATCGTATTTTATAAAGATTTTAGGATGAAGCAATTCGTTGAAATCAGTTGAAGCTCTTTAGTGAATTTACAAAAAGGAATACATTTTATTACCTTTTTGTTATCATCGAATTTTTAATTCTTTTGAGTGACGTGATGGGCAGATGCAGTTGCTGAGCGACGTCTGTGTATTCAATGCTTGGCTAATTATCTTTGGTATCTCCAGTTGGGCTGGAGCATATCGGTAATATACAGGGCGTCCCAAAAAAATGTATACACACTTTAACAGCTGATAGCTCAATTGATGTTTCTTTCTTTCCAAGTTAAACCCATTAGAATTAATAATGGCAGTCAGACTAAGCTTTGAACAAAGGAAATTCATTCTAAAATGCTACTGGAAGTGTGAAAACGCAGTTGAAGTGCAAAGACAGTTTAGGAGGGAGTTTCAAACAGATCCACCAACGCGACTTACCATCACTCGAATTAGAGATAAGTTTGAAGCCGATGGAACTGTTCAGAATGTCCACAAGAAGCGTTCCGGAAGACCACGGACATCGACAAGCCCAACAAAGCAAGAGAGAGTACTGGAAACGTATCACCAAAGTCGAAGAAAATCTGTGCGGCAAGCGAGTCGTGAGGTAGGAATTTCAGAATCGTCTGTCCAACGCATTTTGAAGCGCTGTCAATGGAAAAGTTACATTCCAAGATTAGTCCATGCTATTAATGAAGATGATCCGGACCGAAGAGTGGAGTATTGCGAGTGGTACTTGGCACGATGTGGATGTGGATTGGACGAAGGGGTTTCGTAGAATACCCTCCGCGTTCACCAGACCTCACACCACTAGACTTTTTTTTATGAGGATACTTAAAAGACAAAGTCTACGCTATAAAACCTGCAACAGTCGCTGAATTGAGAGCAGCCATTGAACGAGAATGCACACAAATACCAAACGAAATGTTTCGTGATGTTTGCGATTCCATTGCTTCGCGTTATCAGCAGTGCCTGGACCAGAACGGACGTCAGTTTGAAAACAGGCGTTGACAAAACAATTAAATAATGTCTGTAGATTCTATTACATTTTGAAAATGAAATGTATTTTAATAAACACTGCCTTTATAAGTATTTAAAGTGTGTATACATTTTTTTGGGACGCCCTGTATGTATATATATATATATATATATATATATATATATATATATATATATATATATATATATATATATATATATGACCTAGTATTTTCATAGACTGCTCTCGATTTTCCTACGAAATTGCAAACAAGGGCAGTCGATAACCCTGATTTTGTTTCTGCAATCGGTTTTCTTGAGAAACCTAACCTAACCTAACCTAAAGCGCCACATCAGCTCGGACTTATTCAAAAAGATGTTGGAGTGTATTGCGTCGTTTCAGTAAATAAATTTATTCAATATCCAATAACATTTTTCTTTATCATTTCTCAAGAAAACCGATTGCAGAAACAAAATCAGGGTCATCGACTGCCCTTGTTTGCAATTTCGTAGGAAAACCGAGAGCACTCCATGAAACATACTAGTCCCTATATATATATATATATATATATATATATATATATATATATATATATATTACAGTCAAAGTGTGTAACCAGCAATTTCGCGTAATGGCTGAAACCTTTAGTCATTTCGCGAAATGGCTGTTTCACTTGGTCATTTCGCGAAATTACTAAAATCTTCAGCCATTACGCGAAATGGCTGAAATTCCACCTTGGTTATTTCGTGAAATGGCTAAAATGACTTTTGTCATGAATTCATAGAAATAACAAACATCACAATAAAATTGGAAACCTTTATTTAACTAACTAAATCTGCTAAAACATATATACATCCACAGGTCTGGTCAAATAAGTGAGAAACACTCTTCAAATACGCATTTTAACACATTTGAACATTTGAATTTTCAATATAGAGGTTTTCAAATGCTAACCGGGCTTTCAATGTTATTCCGATGTTCGCCATTGAAGGACCGGTTAGGTCAACCGTATGCCCTTGACAATTGGTCAGGTTAAGTCGTGTTATTTTCGTTAAAACTAACGAAACTAACACAATTTAACCTAATCAATTGTCAAGGGCATACAGTTGACCTAAACGGGTAAATGATCTTGTACGAAATGACCAAGGTGGAATTTCAGCAATTTCGCGTAATGGCTGAAGATTTTAGTTATTTCGCGAAATGACCAACTGAAACAACCATTTCGCGAAATATATATATATATATATATATATATATATATATATATATATATGTATATATATATATATAATCATGCGGGTTGCTTCTACAGAGCTTCAATTTAATATTTAGGAGAAATCCAATGACAAGGAGAAATGTAAATGCCATGAAAAGTCTTCTTTAATGCGCAACGTTTCGAGCAAATACGCTCATCTTCAGGCTGTATGATAACAATGTGAAATTAAAATCAATAATTGAATGAAAACCCAGACAAAGAAAATTTCTATAACCTATTCATAAAGGCAAACTTTAAAAGACTGAAAAAAGAGGGTTAAATTCTAAGTTATACAGATTTACATTTAAAATTAAGAAGCTATTTTTAAATACATATAGTAAATGTGAAATTAATACACTGGAAAAATTAACAATAGTACACTGGAATAATGAAACTAACTAACCTTTCACTGCAATTTCCGAGGCTAGACTGATTTAAGCACAAAACGAGAAAACATAAGATAAGATAAGATAAGATAAGATAAGATAAGATGGTGAGGGCGATTGGGGAAGGGGGGATTATAAGGAATTGGGGAAGGAGGAGGGATTATAAAAAGTTTAAAGGGACGGCTGATGAGTCAACATTTAACGTAGGGGTCAAAGTTTTAATGTAAAGCGATTCCAAAATTCTAAGTGAGTTGGGACAAGTATTACAACCAAGAATTTTAAAATTGTCTAAAGTGACATCAGTTTTACATTTTATACTGTGTTCCCGAATGCTAGAAACTTCTTTAGTTTTTAAAATTTTACCTGTTCTGCCACTTATTCCCATATGCGAATAAAATCTAGCCCTGAGAGAGCGAACAGTGCTGCCAATGTAATTCCCAAGGAGACACCTAGGGCAGGTAAATAAATATACAACACCGCTACGCAACGAGTCAGGGGTTCGATCCTTCGCTGAGAAAAAGCTACCTAAAGACGTTTTATTAATAAATATGATGCGGAAATCAGTATGATAAAAAAATTTCCTTAACAACTTTGTAAATTTAAGCTTAAATTCCTTATTCAAAGGACCCATTTCAGGTACCAAGAAATATTTTATATCCTTCGGCACTGTAATACAAGGAAGTTGAGGGCTATAAACATTATTTAAGAAGGATCTAATTAGTTTATCTACATATTGAACAGGAAAACTATTATTGGTAAAGTATGATCTTAGATTGTTAAATTCATCATTAAGTCATTGGATTTCTCCTAAATATTATATATACAGGAATACCCCGCTTTACGATGCTTCGTTTTACGAAACCCCGGGTTTACGAAATTGTATTTGCGCTAAATAAAAAATTAAATGAAGAAATATAAGAGAGAAAAATAAAATGCGTACGTCGCGCATACCACAATCTAATATTCTGCATTACAGCAGTGCTTAGTTCGCTCGATTTTAAGACAAAAATAATATGCTTACGTCGCGCATACCATACTGTACTGTACTCTATTACGTATTCTGCATTACAGCGGTGCCAAGTTAGCTCGCTTTTAGCTCACTTTGCACTGTGGCAACGCAGCTGTTGTCAGTTTATATGTGCGCTTTGACAAGAGAGTTTGTGCTTTATTCACTCTCGCGCACGCTAAGTGTTTCACTGATATTCTTTTCGTACATTGCAATTACAGTACCCATCATCAATTATGCCAAAACGAAAGTGTGATAGTAAAGACTGTGACGTTAATCAGAAGAAACGAATCCAAAAGCATGTCTACTGACGCATCTATTAATGAAAACTAAATTTGCATATGTAATGTTTTGTACTATTCTTTGTTCATTGCTTACATTTTTATTGTATTTCTTTGTTCATTACTTTCGTTTGTATTATTTCTTTGTTCATTGCTTTCATTTCTATGTTAATAAACATTTTTTTCTGCAAAATTTGCTGTTTTATAACCTTTTTTTTTCGATTTTTTAAGAAAAAAACATAACCCAAAATATAACATTATATGTATGGGAAATAATGCTCTGCTTTACGAACACCTGCTTTACGAACGGGCGCTAGGAACGGAATAATTCGTAAAGTGGGGTATTCCTGTATATATATATATATATACATTATAACTGCAAACAAGCAGTATAATTAACGTAAAGAACGACGCTTTGTATAGGAGACTTATCCGCGCAAGATGAGAGCGAAAGAACGAAACAATTGAAAAAATGAGGGACCCACCCGGGAATCGAACCCGGGATCTTCCGATTGCCGGTCAGACATGCTAACCACTACACCATAGGCCTCACCCAAACAAATGCTCGTAATTCCTCTACATACGCGCAGAAACCAATGCCCCAAAGGGGCACCTCCCGCATGCCGTAACATTTATACATTATAACTGCAAACACGCAGTATAATTAACGTAAAGAACGACGCTTTGTATAGGAGACTTAGCCGCGCAAGATGAGAGCGAAAGAACGAAACAATTGAAAAAATGAGGTACCTGCGCGTATGTAGAGGAATTACGAGCATTTGTTTGGGTGAGGCCTATGGTGTAGTGGTTAGCATGTCTGACCGGCAATCGGAGGATCCCGGGTTCGATTCCCGGGTGGATACCTCATTTTTTCAATTGTTTCGTTCTTTCGCTCTCATCTTGCGCGGATAAGTCTCCTATACAAAGCGTCGTTCTTTACGTTAATTATACTGCGTTTGCAGTTATAATGTATAAATGTTACGGCATGCGGGAGGTGCCTCTTTGGGGCATTGGTTTCTGCGCGTATGTAGAGGAATTACGAGCATTTGTTTGGGTGAGGCCTATGGTGTAGTGGTTAGCATGTCTGACCGGCAATCGGAAGATCCCGGGTTCGATTCCCGGGTGGGTACCTCATTTTTTCAATTGTTTGGTTCTTTCGCTCTCATCTTGCGCGGATAAGTCTCCTCTACAAAGCGTCGTTCTTTACGTTAATTATACTGCGTGTTTGCAGTTATAATGTATAAATGTTACGGCATGCGGGAGGTGCCCCTTTGGGGTATTGGTTTCTGCGCGTATGTAGAGGAATTACGAGCATTTGTTTGGGTGAGGCCTATGGTGTAGTGGTTAGCATGTCTGACCGGCAATCGGAAGATCCCGGGTTCGATTCCCAGGTGGGTACCTCATTTTTTTCAATTGTTTCGTTCTTTCGCTCTCATCTTGCGCGGATAAGTCTCCTCTACAAAGCGTCGTTCTTTACGTTAATTATACTGCGTGTTTGCAGTTATAATGTATAAATGTTACGGCATGCGGGAGGTGCCCCTTTGGGGCATTGGTTTCTGCGCGTATGTAGAGGAATTACGAGCATTTGTTTGGGTGAGGCCTATGGTGTAGTGGTTAGCATGTCTGACCGGCAATCGGAAGATCCCGGGTTCGATTCCCGGGTGGGTACCTCATTTTTTCAATTGTTTCGTTCTTTCGCTCTCATCTTGCGCGGATAAGTCTTCTCTACAAAGCGTCGTTCTTTACGTTAATTATACTGCGTGTTTGCAGTTATAATGTATAAATGTTACGGCATGCGGGAGGTGCCCCTTTGGAGCATTGGTTTCTGCGCGTATGTAGAGGAATTACGAGCATTTGTTTGGGTGAGGCCTATGGTGTAGTGGTTAGCATGTCTGACCGGCAATCGGAAGATCCCGGGTTCGATTCCCTGGTGGGTACCTCATTTTTTCAATTGTTTCGTTCTTTCGCTCTCATCTTGCGCGGATAAGTCTCCTATACAAAGCGTCGTTCTTTACGTTAATTATACTGCGTGTTTGCAGTTATAATGTATAAATGTTACGGCATGCGGGAGGTGCCCCTTTGGGGCATTGGTTTCTGCGCGTATGTAGAGGAATTACGAGCATTTGTTTGGGTGAGGCCTATGGTGTAGTGGTTAGCATGTCTGACCGGCAATCGGAAGATCCCGGGTTCGATTCCCGGGTGGGTACCTCATTTTTTCAATTGTTTCGTTTTTTCGCTCTCATCTTGCGTGGGTAAGTCTCGTATACAAAGCGTCGTTCTTTACGTTAATTATACTGCTTGTTTGCAGTTATAATGTATAAATGTTACGGCATGCGGGAGGTGTTCCTTTGGGGCATTGGTTTCTGCGCGTATGTAGATGAATTACGAGCATTTGTTTGGGTGAGGCCTATGGTGTAGTGGTTAGCATGTCTGACCGGCAATCGGAAGATCCCGGGTTCGATTCCCGGGTGGGTACCTCATTTTTTCAATTGTTTCGTTCTTTCGCTCTCATCTTGCGCGGGAAGTCTCCTATACAAAGCGTCGTTCTGTACATATATATATATATATATATATATGAAAAGAAGGATCAACACAACGGCAAACATTTTCATTTATTTGTACATCAGACGTTTCGACAAATCTTTTGTCATCATCAGTGAGTTAAGTCTTAAAACCTTAAAACAAAATTGAAAAGTGAAAGTTACATCAATACAATATTAAAACCATTAAAATTAAAACCTTAAAGCAAAATGAAAATTGCATCAATACAAAATTAAAATCATTTAAATTTCATCACTATAAAAACTAAAATTAAATTAAATTTCATCACTATAAAAACTAAAATTAAATTACCTCAATAGGTAAATACACAATGTTTACATCCACCTCCATTCTTGGCAAAGTCTAAGGGAACACCGGATGGTCAGAGGATTAGAAAGGGTATGTCTGTGAAAAACGGTTGGTTAGTCAAAAGAGTTGTAATTTGTAGGATGAGCTATTATTATTAAGGGAGGGTTTGTTTCTATAGATGTACAAAGATTCTAAAATTCGGAGTTCTGTACGGTTATTGGATCTAGTTAAAATTTCAAACTGAGTTTTGTGAAGGGGATGGTCGTTTTCATTACTATGGTTTCTAATTGCGGATTGTGGAGGGCTACTGAGGGGACGGTTGGTACGGACTGACAAGCCCAAATGTTGAGAAAGGCGCACCTCCAGTTGGAGTTGAGTGCTGCCAATATACGCAGCCTTACAGCTGTCGCACGTGTATTTGTAAACAACATTGGGGCATACAGTTTTGGGGAATTCATCTTTGAACTTTAAAAAATTTGATAATTTAAGTGGGTTGACAACATGGCAACATAAATTATTAAATTTGGAGCTTCAATCGAAAACTAAAACAGTGAGTTTTCTCAAGCTGAAATATAAGAATTCTCTGTTTGGTCTAAAATCTAGGGTGTCTTATATTGATTATCATTGTTTAGTTACTAAATTTCAAACTTGCTGTGATAAAATTGTCAATAGACATAAAAGGATACATGCTGCCAAATTGGAAAAATTGGGAATCACTCAGTCGTTTTTTAATAATCCAGATAATTTTATTTTTAATTTCTCTAATAGACTTTTAAGTATTAGAGAGAAAGAAATATTGTCGTTAGGCTTAAATTTTGACCTACCTCATTATAAACTAAATTTTTATAAATTTTTCTCTGGCTTTGAAAATCTTCTCATGGTCCAAACTACTCAAGTCTACTTATCCCCAAATAAATTTTAGATTCGCCTTCGTCAACCCACTTAAATTATCAAATTTTTTAAAGTTCAAAGATGAATTCCCCAAAACTGTATGCCCCAATGTTGTTTACAAATACACGTGCGACAGCTGTAAGGCTGCGTATATTGGCAGCACTCAACTCCAACTGGAGGTGCGCCTTTCTCAACATTTGGGCTTGTCAGTCCGTACCAACCGTCCCCTCAGTAGCCCTCCACAATCCGCAATTAGAAACCATAGTAATGAAAACGACCATCCCCTTCACAAAACTCAGTTTGAAATTTTAACTAGATCCAATAACCGTACAGAACTCCGAATTTTAGAATCTTTGTACATCTATAGAAACAAACCCTCCCTTAATAATAATAGCTCATCCTACAAATTACAACTCTTTTGACTAACCAACCGTTTTTCACAGACATACCCTTTCTAATCCTCTGACCATCCAGTGTTCCCTTAGACTTTGCCAAGTATGGAGGTGGATGTAAACATTGTATATTTACCTATTGAGGTAATTTAATTTTAGTTTTTATAGTGATGAAATTTAATTTAATTTTAGTTTTTATAGTGATGAAATTTAAATGATTTTAATTTTGTATTGATGCAATTTTCATTTTGCTTTAAGGTTTTAATTTTAATGGTTTTAATATTGTATTGATGTAACTTTCACTTTTCAATTTTGTTTTAAGGTTTTAAGACTTAACTCACTGATGATGACAAAAGATTTGTCGAAACGTCTGATGTACAAATAAATGAAAATGTTTGCCGTTGTGTTGATCCTTCTTTTCATCTGTAAGCTCCGTTTCCCTAAGGAGAAGTCAATAGCTTTGATATATATATATATATATATATATATATATAAGGTAGGTTGATTTTCCGCATTTTTTTAGATATCGACTTTGGACTAGTCGAGATAGTCAGGGCTTAATATGATAATAACTGACAAAACATTTCAGATCCCTAGTTTTAACCGTTTTTTGAGGAAACCGTTTCAAAAATCGTCAAAAAATCGTACCGAAAAATATTGCATTTTCGCAATTTTCGGCCGAAAAAAACATGCTATTTTCATAAAAAATCCCGAAAAAAGTTACAATTTTATTGAAAAAAAGTAAAAAAAACATGTACAGAGTCAAATAAACACATTTAGATCCCAAGATCATAATTTTCACTGTAAGTGCCCTTAGAAGCAAAGGAAGGCCTCATCTGGCGGCTTAGGGCTTTGGCCAGAATGTGTTTGTGCCTTGATTCGAGTCCATAAACAGTATGGGAAGCTTCAGATGTCAGCTTCACGGCCCTTTCAACACTGAGAATGTGAAGGCAGATCAGGCAGCTCCAGCTTGGTGCCATTCAGCAATGCTTCTTGAAGCTCCTGGTCAAAAAAGTCTTCTGTGAGAGCAGGTTCACTGATGCCATTTTGAGAAAGGTTGATTAGTTCTGACCAGTGGGTAGCTTCAATGTTGATGGCTGTGATCTTCTTCAGCCTCTTCTTGGCTGGCTTCCCACTTCTGAAAGAATAATAATTAATTTATTTTTTATTCCAGTTTAAGATTTAATCCCTATTAGTCTCAGAATTGCTGATTTAAATTAAACTTAAATTCAAAAAAAAAAACCCGAGTTCTATAAATCCCCATAATCGAATTTTTTTCCAGAAAGACGATAAGATTATTTCCATTATCAGAGGGGAAGGGGGGAATTGGGATAAGAAAATGTGAAAAAAATTCGATTATGGGGATTTATAGAACTCGGGCCTTTTTTTTATTAAATAAATCCCCATAATAAAATTTTTTTTTCACATTTTTTAAAATTAATAAATGCTTACCTGATGGACAATTTTCTTGAGAGCAGCTTCTCTCACTTCCAAGTCATCAGACTTCATCATGGAGTACAGCACATTCTCGGGCAGCAAGGCAAAAGCATTGTACTTCAGTTTCTTGAAAGAAACACCCTGGATTTCTTCAGACTGCTGCTTGATCCTCTGGATCATGTTGAAGATGTACAGCTGCTGATTGTGGAACTTGCTGTCCCTTTTGATCTCAAACCAACTGACTGCATACACTTCCACAATGAACTTGATGGCCTGGTAAAGCTTATCCTGTAGTTCTGGAGGGTAAGCACCTCTGGTCCACAGACACATCAATCTAATTGACAAGTGCAGATTATGTGCTGTGTTTGACAATTTTCTTTCTTGCACTTCACAGCATTGTCATCATAGGGACGAACAGGTAGCATACAGGTGCAAGCAGAAATGTCAAAAAGTTTATCCAGCTTTTCCTCCAGATTCTGCTCCTGGACTGTAGAAAGAGATTTCCTGTTTATCTCTTTTGCTTTCTTGAAGCACACTTTATCCACCAATTTCACTACATAATATTCCTCATACAGGGGCAGCCGCGGGTTCACTGCCTGCCAGATCTCAATCACATCCTTTGCTATCATTTTAGCAATATCATAGTCTTTCAAGTCCGGGTGGCTGTTTTGGAGGAAATAACTGTACTGAATAACTTGGCGAAGGGTAGGAGGCTCTGTTTTATCCAAAGGGGAAGGCTGGCCACTGAATTTTTTGGCACTATCACTTCGAGTTAACACTGCAGACTTCCGTTTTTTACCCATTTTTATGAAATATCTGAAAATAAACACAATTAAATGAACGCATCATAAAATAACTTAATTTAATACACATTTTATAGGTAAATATCATTAAAAAATACAAAATAATACACTAATAAACATCTATAATGCATTTACAATAAGTTTCAAGCATCGTTTTGTTAAAAAAGCCGAATTTTAATTAATTATTTTGATGAAATAAAGTCCGATATTTTGTTTGTTTACATTGCGCAAATGCCGCGCGCGCGATTTTACGCGTAAAATTCGGCAATTTTACAACTTAAAAATAATTAACAATCCTCAAAAAATACAATCATTTTCAGAAATATGAGTTGGTGCAACGTTTTTTATACATTAATACCTTTCTATCTAGACTAGTCCAAGATCACAGTTCCAAAATCAACCTACCCTAAAAAATATATATATATATATATATATACGGGATAAGTTTCCCAATTAAACATGTAAAATTAATAAATGATTTACACCCGCAAGGAAAAGAAAACAATTCCAAAACCTTTCATATATTTTCACACCTCGTCAGGGAATGAGAAAAGAAAGAAAAAGATAGATTATAAATGTGTAGAGCGTAGAGAGAAAAAGATAAATGGAATTATGAAAGAATAAATAAATACAGATGAAAGGAAAAAGTATTTTAACAAGATAAAAGTTCTCTTTATAAGTTCCCGAACTATTATAAACGTTATTTAAAAAGTATAAGAACGAATGAACATTCTGGAATATTCCTTTCAGTTGTTTATTTTTTATAATAGAATTTCAGAACCTTCCCGATTAATACTATGATTAGTTTTGTAGATAGGATGAAATGAAGCAATGTTAAGAATTATTCGCGACTATACAAACATATTTATTCTCTCTCTCTCTCTCTCTCTCCTCTCTCTCTCTCTCTCTCTCTCTCTCTCTAGTACAAGAAGTGGCCAGTTTTCGTTTTGTTTTAAATGTAGTAGGAGGTACTGATCGGGTCTGGTTACAAAGCACTCGGAATTCTCAAATCATACCCCATTGGTAGAGACGGGAAGTTCAATGGAAGTTCTCGGGAGTCAAAGCCTTCGAATAGCTAATTAAATTATTTTGGGAAGCCACTGCTCTCTCCCCTTCTTTACTTCTTTTGCTCCTTCCTTTCCTTTTTTTTATTATTAAAAGGGTGCTGCTTGAGGGAGGGCTAGTTAAGATAGAGTAGTCGTAGTAGTATTGTTCCTTTTGTAACAAATGTAGTAGGAGCTGTTGGCCAGGTCTGGTTTGAGCACTGGAAGTTCTTAGATAATACCCTATTGGTAGAGAAGGGAAGCTTGATGGAATCTCTCGGGAGCCAAAACTTTCGAATACTGCAGTCGTTTTCAAGTTTAGGGACGCTACTTGAGTTTATAGTGTAGTAATGTTAGTACTTTTTAGGTAAATCGCGGCATATCTAACTCAGCTAGCTGGAGAAAGTTTTATAGTTTTATATAGAAGTAGTGATGTTCTCTTTTGCACTAAATTTAGTAGGAGGTGCTGGCCGGGTCTGATTTTAGAGCACTGGAAGTTCTCAGATGATGGGAAGCTTGATGAGAGCTCTTTGGAGTCAAAACCTCCGAATAGTCATACACATCCCCAGGGAAGCTACTTAGTTATAGTGGAACTTTGTTTTCTATATTGTTTTTTTTTTATGCAAGAAGGAGGGGGCAAGGGCAAATGCCTTCAAAAGCGCCCCTCCCATAGAAGAAGAAGAGAGCCAAAATCAAGGTTTGGGGTTTTCGAGATGCCTAGACACTCTGCGTTTGAAAGATGGGAGGTCATACACAGGAGGAAAGATCGATTGAGGAAGATTGTTCCAGAGTTGACCGGTTGAATAGATGAAAGACTGAAAATACCGATTAACCCTTGCATTAGATAGTTGGACAGAATAGGAATGAGAATGTGTAGGAAGTCTGGTACTGCGTGCTCTCCTTAAAGGAGGAGGCATGCAGTTATAGAGTTCAGAAGAGCAATGTCCGTTATGATAGCGATAGTAAAGAGAGAGTGAGGCAACATTGCAGCGAAGAGAGATTGAAGACAATGAGTAAGAGGCGGGAAATTGTGTGTTGAACCAGCCTTGGGCACCCCACACATGAGAAGCATACCCCACACAGGGGCGAACAAGACTACTGTACAGAGACAGCAACTGAGTGGGGGGTGAAGAAACCGTGGAGGCGGTACAGCATACCTAACCTCTTAGCTGTTTTAGAAAGAGAGTGAATGTGATCTTTCCAGGAAAGATCACGAGAAAAGAAAATACCAAGAATGTTAAGAGAAGAAGAAGGATTCAGTTGTGTGTTGTTGAAGGTAAGGGGATAGTCGTGTGGAAGATTGTGACGAGTAGACAGATGGAGGAACTGAGTTTTTGAGGCATTGAAAGCCACAAGGTTTTCTCTGTCCCAATCAGATATAGCAGAAAGATCAGAGGTCAGGTGTCTCATAGCTGTCCTACGCGAATCATGAAGCGACTGTTGTGAGGGACACTTTGGAAAGCGGGTGGAGAAGTGAAGAGTGAAATCATCGGCATAGGAGTGAATATGACAGGAAGTGCGAATTAACAGATCATTAATAAATAAAAGGAAAAGAGTGGGTAACAGGACAGAACCCTGAGGAACACCACTGTTAATAACTTTAGGAGAACAACAGTAACCATCTACGACTGCAACTATAGATCGGCCAGAAAGGAAATTAGAGTTGAAGGCACAGAGAGAAGAAGAGAAACCGAAGGAGGGCAGTTTTGAAATTAAAGATTTGTGCAAGACTATCAAAATCTTTCGCTATGTCTAGACTCTAGCGCAATAGCAAAACTTTCACCGAAATCCCGAAAGAAGGATGACCAAGAGTCAGAGAGATATGCAAGAAGATCACCAGTAGAGCGTTCCTTGCGGAATCCATACTGATGATCTGAAAGAAGGCTGTGAGAAGAAAGGTGTTTAAGAACCTTCCGATTAAAGATAGATTCAAAAACTTTGGAAAGGAAAGAAATCAAATCAATTGGACGATAGTTGGAGGGTTGAGAGTGGTCATCCTTCTTTGGGACAGGTTAAATGAAAGCGAACTTCCAGCAGGAAGGAAAAGTACCAGATGAGAGACAAAGACGAAAGAGTTTGCCTTGGCAGGGTGTCAGCACAGAAGCACAGTTCTTTAAAACAACAGGAGGAAAACCATCAGTTCCATACGCCTTCCTAGAGTTGAGCCCAGATAGGGCAGAAAAAAACATCTTTAGAAGAGATTCTAATTTCAGACATAAAAAAGTCAGAGGGGGGAGGAGATGGAAGAACGGCACCGGAATCGTCCAGGGTTAAATTGTAAGCGAAAGTTTGAGCGAACAGTTCAGCTTTGTCAGAAGAGACGGTAACTGTGCCGTCGGAATGGAAAAGAGGAGAGAAAGAAGAGGAAGTAAAGTTGTTGAAGAGATTCTTAGCTTGATGCCAGAAAGAGCGAGAAGAATTACGAGGGCCACTCAATATATTTTGTCCCACCTTTTTTTTTCCTTTCCAAGTTTCCTTGTAAGTTCCAGAAATTTTGTACACAAGTAGTTACATACATTTTTTACAAGTTTTTATTTTTCCACATACTCTCCACCCTTTTCTACGGCTTTCCTCCACCTCAAAACAAGGGCATTTATTCCTTGCTGGTAAAAATCCGCTTAACCTCCTCAACAACCTCATCGTCACTCTGAAACTTTCTTCCACGAATTGCATCCTTCATTGGCACAAACAAATGGAAGTATGAAGGTGCCAGATCCGGGCTGTATGGAGTGTGGGGTAACACAGTCAAGCGCATTTTTGTGATGGCTTCTCTTGTTTGCAAACTGTTGTGTGGTCTTGCGTTATCGTTCAAAAGAAGGACGTGTTCCAGTTTTCTCTCCGGTCGAACTCTCTTTATACGTCTCTGGAGTCTCTGTAAGGTAGCACTATATGCCTCCGAGTTGATTGTTTGTCCTTTCTTCATAATGTCCACCAGAATCACCCCTTTTATGTCCCAGAAAATGGTGGTCATAAGCTTTCCTGCAGAGGGAGCCATTTTGAACTTTTTCTCGCGTGGGGAGTCTGCGTGATGCCACTCCATGGATTGGTGTTTTGTTTCAGGTTCAAAGTGGTGTACCCAAGTCTCATCCCAGTCACAATTCGTGAAAGGAAGTCATCCCCTCCTGTCTCATCTCAAACCAAGGACTCAGAAGCAATTTATTTTCCTTGGGCTTCGTGATCTTCAGCTAGTTCGTGAGGAACAAACCGTGAACACACTTTGAGTATCCCAGTTACTGAATTATTGTATTCACACTTCCTTCACTAATTCCTAGCTCCAGTGATAGCTCCTTGTATGTGACGCGCCAATTTGATCGAATGATGCTGTTAGCACGTTGCACAGTGTGAGATGTCACAGCCGATGCCGGGCGACCGCTGCGTGGCTCATTATCGAGGCTGGCTCTCCCTCTCTCCGATGATCTCACACGTTTAGACCAGCGTCCAACTGTGCTTCGATCAACAACAGCATCTCCGTAAACGTTTCGTAGACGTTTGTGAATATTTGCAACTGTTTGCTTCAATGCGGTTGAGAACTCGATAACAGCTCTCTGTTTACGACGCACATCCCTGTCAGACGCCATTTTCGAAACTGCGTTAACCATCGGTTTTATAGAAGGGCGTTTAAAAGCGGTTTTATACAAGGAGGGGAGGTTCGAACTGGAAAACTCCGGTTATGTGAAGCGCAGAAAGTTCAAACTTACGGCCCAAAAGACATTTCAGCTCCATGGCCCATTATTTAGCTAAGAAAAAAGGGTGGGGCAAAATATATTGAGTGCCCCTAGTAGAATTGGATAGATTTTCACATTTTTGTCGGATGAAGGAATTTTTGGCGAGTCGAAGAACAGATTTTGCATGATTGCGGGCAGAAATATAAGCTGAGTTAGAGTCAGGAGTTGGATGGCGACGGTACCTTCTGAAAGCCTCCTCTCTGTTGCGGATAGCATTAGAACAAGTACATCAAATTTCGCAATAAAAATAAATAAATTTCGCAAGATAAATAAAAATCATGCATATTGTGCATTATTATTTCCCATTACGCGGTGATAGGACAATTGCGTCCTGGTCAAGTGCGTCCCGGTCATTGGCGTCCCTGGACAATTGCGTCCGGTTTTATTTCGTCTCGGACAATTGCGTCCCGGACAATTGCTCACTTCCCCAACTACTATATGAAATTTATTTATTAGAGAAGTGACTAGAAAGTTCATTGTGACTTCACCTACGCAATTGTCCAGGGACGCCAATGACGAGGGACGAGTATGTTTGTTATTGTAATTTTGTATGGGATATAATGCCCGGTTAGATTAATTGAATGCCCAGTTAGGTCAACTATATGCCCTTGACGATTGGTTAGGTTAAGTTGTGATATTTTCGTTAAAACTAACGAAACTAACTTTATCTTAAGTGGACGTAACCCATAAAATTTGACAATGATGTTGCTGATGATGGATAAAGTTTTAGAGAACAGTTTCGAACAGAACTTATGAACATATAACAAGTTTAATAGGTTAAAATTAAAAGTATATTTGAAATTCCGATACTAACTTTCTATTCACTTCTCTAATAAATAAACTTCATATAGTAGTTGGAGAAGTGCGCAATTGTCCGGGACGCAATTGTCCGGGACGCAATTGTCCAGGGACGCCAATGACCTGGACGCATTTGTCCGGGACGCACTTGACCAGGACGCAATTGCCCTAGTACCCCATTATGCATGGTGAATTCTTAAATTGTAGGTCGAGCCAGTTGGAGGTACCCTCTGGACCAGTGCTCCTTTGTTTGTTTAAATATTTCCTCCTATACTTTGTCCTCTCCTCACGCTAGAGAGATTCCTCCGATTGTTTTGTGCCCTACATAACATGATCAACCATCGAGCATCTCACCTTTTGATCACTTGCCTCATAAACACCTCTAAGTGAGAGACTCTTGAATTCGCCGTAGCAACAGCATTCTTCTTAAGGGACAAGTACACAGGGATAGATACAGGGACCCTCCACTGACATTCCTCGTCGGAAAGAGATTTACTCTACTCTCGTGACAGTGGCACAACATCGCGAAGTATGAAGAACTCAATATATTACTTGTCGCATAAACACCTTTCACGAAGACAAGTTGAATACTCGCGACATTCAAAGAGTTGTCAGACAAACGCATGACAACTAGGTACTGTAAGTGTTTTATAGAAATGCATATAAGCTGGGTAGTCGGACGTAATATTGGACGCGGAAGATGGAGAGAGCCTTGTCTGTTCTATACTTCACTATAACTACTATTCCTGTGTGAAATCTTTACACGTCTATAAATGTAAGCATGTATAAGTTTTCAGTTGTTTTACATTGCTATTTCTAACTTTTCTACTTCCTTCTTGGGCTAGAGTAGAGTGGATCTTAGGGTCTTTGTTACCCTGTAAATCTCTCTCTCTCTCTCTCTCATATACATATATATATATACTGCATATACTCACATTCCGTCGATGGGGAAATTTTACGGACACTTTAATAGCTTAACAATCTGACCTTACGTAACCTAACCTATGTTAACTTAATCTAATTTCATTTAACGTCCCAAAACCTTGTAGACAGAATGTTTTGTCAATGAAGCCTCCTTAGCATACACAACTGTCAGGTTTACTTCTTCGAGAGAGTTAAGTTATAACTCTGAACCACTTGAAAGATCACTTCTTTGTCGTGTACAGTTTCCCATCTCCTACTGACGTTTCCCAGATTTTATATCTCGGACTCGTATCAGATACTTTCTAAAATTTGAATATATAAGACAATTAAGCTTAATTCAGAAATTTTTAATTGAATTATGCAAATATTTACCCAAACAACGTCACACCTCTGAAGTCAGTAACAATAAATACAACAGACATTCGGTAATCCGACGTCTGGGTAGTCCGATTTCGCTTATTCCGACGATTACAAATCGAGTCCATTCATCGCTTAGTCCGACGCCTCATCGCTTAATCCGACGATCGCTATCCATAATTTTCCCTTGAAAATCAAACTGAATGCCAAATATTCTGTCAATCCGGGAACCTTTTCTTTTACACTTATTTAATAAATTACTGAACTCTTTATGGCATTTTGTTTTGCGTATAACACTACTCATAAACTGTAATCAGCTTGGCGTCTTTAGTCATTAATCGCTTAATCCGACGATTCGGTTATTCCGACGGGTTTCTGGTCCTTATTTGGGCCAAATTCCGAATGTCTACTGTATAACATGTTTGAAAATGTTTACTGCATAGAATGATACGTTTTTGCTTAATTAATGTTTTCCTTGGAATCATTCTGTTTCTCGTTCCGAAAGAGAACGAGAAACAGAGTAACATTCGGTTACTATAACTTTAGGATCGAATTCTCGTTCATTAGTCTATCTACATACAATGGCGCTCATAAGTATTCGTACAGAGAAATATTTCAGTTATATTTGACCTTATCTTTTGTACCATGCATACGATTCGTTTGGAAAATTTTAAATAAAAAAATTAGTTTAACTTCAACATATAATGTTAAACACCCAAGAATTTGAGAAAAATAAAAAAGTAAAAATACAAAAGGTTTCGTACCTTTATTTACAAAACTAGGATCACCTGAAGATCAGGACCCCCCAGCATCAAATACCAGATAATATCTTTGTTAAAACTAACGAAAATATCACGACTTAATCTAACCAATCGTCAAGGGCGTACAGTTGACCTAATCGGGCATTCAATTTAATTTATTATTATATTTGGTAATGTAAAGCAAAAAACAAGAGTACATGGGGGCCCTGATCTTCAGGTAATCTCAAAAGTATTTAATACTTTTTGTGTCCATCTTTTGTTTGAAGAATTTAAAATTTGTATCAGTCGTTGGCTGTTTATTCATTAGAGACTGTTTGCAATTCTGAATTCTAGAATTTTCGCTGCGAATCTTCGTGGAAGACGGATGACTGTACAAGCCATTAGTAAGCAATGGGTCGTCATGATAAAGAGCTGTATACAGATCTTCAGAGAGCCGTCATTGTTGCACAAGAGTCCGGAAAGAGTTACAGGAAGACAGGAGAAGAATTTTGAATTCCATTCACGACGTTCGCTGCAATTATAAAGAAATGGAAAGGCTTTGGAACAATCAAAACTCTACCAAGGTGAGTGTGGACAACCTTGCAAGATTTTAGAACGTACAGCTAGACAGAATGAAAGAATGGCTACTGCGAATCCACGAGTGACTGCAGGTGACATTTGCCAGCCATTAAGATCGATGTCCATCTTCCTACTGTACGTCTTACATTGAGAAAGAATGGTCTGCATAAGAGTTGCACAAAGAAAACCTTTGCTAATAAAAGCGCACAAAGAAGCTCGTTTAAATTACTCCAAAGATCATCAAAATGATGGATTTGCATTCTGGAAGAAAGTTCTCTAGACAGTCGAGACCAGAAATGAATTATTCTGGAACAACGCGCAACAGTATGTTTGGCGAAAATTAAATAGTGCACTCGAGGAAAAAAACATTCTTCCTACGGTTAAATGTGGTGGTGGTAGTTTACTTCTCTAGGGATGCTTTAGTGCTTCTGGTACAGAAAAATTTGTCATCATCAGTGGAATCTTGAATTCGAAGCAGTGGCGTAGCGTGGGTCTCCGGTGACCATTGCTTCCATCTGCGCCTCCCCTTTCCGACCCTCTGAAAAAGAAAAATAGGTCGAATGGGAGAGAAACAGGGGTGTTAGACTTTAAAACGACAAAAATGCCCTCAGCAACAACTGAATACTCCACTATAGAATCCATAAGAAAATATTTTTTTTACTTTCACTTATGCTAACACAACTTCGTAAAAATCCTAGCAAAAAATCCCGATGCATCAAACACCTTGGGAATTAATGTAAGTTAGCAGGAAAAGAGAACAGTTAATGATTTACATATCTTCACCGCGCAATATTATGCTAAATACTTCAAAGGTCAAGGTCATCGTTTCAAATATTAATGCAATATATGGCCAGGCCGGTGCTCCCCCAGGCCCGCGCCCGGGGCTTTGGCCCCCAACCGCACCCCCTTCGCTACGCCACTGATTCGAGGAAATATCAGGAAATTTTAGAGGAAAATGTATTGCCTTGAGTTCGGCAGTTGCGAATGGATCGCACTTAGGTACTGCAGCAAGATAATGATCCAAAAGGTAAAAGTAAGAGTACCATGAAATGGCTTCAACAAAAGAATTTCAAGCTTATCGAGTGATCCAGTCAAAGCCCAGATCTCAATTTCATTGAGAATTTATGGTTTGATCTGAAAAAAAGCTGTTCGCAAGAGAAACCCTTCGAATCTGAATGAAATGCAACAATTTCCTTTAAGAGGAATGGGCTAAAATTTCTACTGAGAGATGTCGAAACCTTGTAGAAAAATTCCTAAAGCGAATCACTGAAGTCATTCAAGCAAAAGGTGGACACAAAAAGTATTAAATAATTTTGAGTAAATGTACAAAAAATGTTGAATTTTATCTTTTTTTTTATTTTGGAGTTGAACTAATTTTTTTATTTGTTAAAATTTTCCAAACGGAACGGTAAACTTTTCATGACTATCCTATGCATGGTACAAAAGATGAGGACGCATATAACCGAAATATTTCTCTGTACGAATAATTATGAGCACTACACACACACACACACACACGCGCGCGCCGCGCGTTCACTCCAAAGTTTGTTGTCAACAATTCTCTATTTAATAACGAAGAGTAAAACCAGTCCTTCTGCAAAGTTTTCATTAAACTACTGTTGCCATCTTCACTGCGTTAAAGTTGAATAAAGTCTAATGCATCAAAATAAAATAAAAATATAATTTTATAATTCAAATTTTAAATTATAAAATTTAAAACTATAAAAAATTAGTATTAAATGCGATTTTATTCGAAGAAGCTACTTTTCTTACAAGAATCGTCAGTTAATAACATAATTTCGAACAGTTACATATGTAATGAAACGTATTAAATTTATTTATTACACACACACACACACATATATATATATATATATATATATATATATAAAATTAGGAAAGACGCCACTATTCCGGCAGATTTCTAAAAATTCAAGGTCCAATTCAATCTTCTTCAATTTTCTGACAGACTTTTCAAGTTTACGGTGGAGTCTCAAACCCTCCAGTCCATAACGCGTAGATACATATGAAATAGGATCCCTCCTAAGGAGACGTAGTTTTACATTTAGGATAAAAACGAAGACGTAGAGCAAAAAAGTCATTATATTTGGCTGCAGCCGACGTTTCGGGCAACTCTACCCATTTTCAAGGCCTAATAAATAAAAAGCTAAAATTAATGCATGACAAAAATATATGAATGTCAAAAACAAACTAATTTACAGTACAGAATAAAACCTCCAAGAATAAAAATTAAAAAGCATAAAACAAGCATAAGCCAAAAACAAAAAGTAAAATTTATATACATGACAAATATACACATGATAAAAATAAAACTTAAAAACTAAAAACATTCAAACAAATTAGTTAAAAACTTCACTAATAAAAAGTTAAATGAAAAAACGCAAAAGTGCACCAAGCATACCATGCTCACTTGAGAGCCACAAACAACTGAGACGAAAAGGAGACAGGGTCAAGGGGGGGGGAATTAGTTTGTAGGTATTTTAATTAATATAAAGGGGGTAACAACTAGAATCAATATTTAAACTGGAGTTCAAAAATTTAATGCACAGAGATTGTAAATACGGAGAGAGGACGGGCATTTTAATGATTTAAGAATTTTAAAGTTATTAACGGAAATATCAACCTTACACTTAACACAATGATTTCTAATGGCAGACTGTTCCTTTTTAGATAAAACTTTCCCTGTCCTATGGCTAATACCCATATGGGAGCAAAATCTTGCCTGCAAAGAACGAACTGTGCTGCCAACGTAGTTCCCCTGGGAACACCCAAGGCAGGTAAACAAATAAACGACAGAACAGTTCATCGCAGGGGGGATTTTGTCCTTACAACGGAAAAAACATTCAAGGGTATTATTATTTACAAAAGCAACTTTAAAATCAGTGTGAAAATAAAATTTCCTCACCACACTCAACAATTGCTTTTTCACAAAAGTGTTAAAATGGTAGAGGTCAGGTAAAACAAGATATTTACAATTCTTAGGAACATCATACGTTGGGATAAGGTTGGGGGAATAAACATTATTAAGAAATTTACCAATAATACCTTGTACAAGATCCCGTGGAAAACCATTTTTAAAGAAAAAATCAGTAAGGAATTCAAACTCATTATGAAGCAGAGCAAAGTTTGAGCAAATATTATAAGCTCTATGCACTAAAGTGCGAATGGAACTTAGTTTGTAATTAAAATCGCAAAAATTATAAAAATTAAAACCTAAACCCGTAAAAGTAGGCTTCCGGTATATCGAAGTTAAAACAGTCGAGCCTGATTTGGAAACCAAAACATCAAGGAAAGGAATAGAACCTTGAACTTCCTTTTCCTGCGTAAATATAATGTTCTTATGCAGTGTGTTCAGAAAATTTAAAAACTGAACTGATTGATTATCCGTTTGGAATAAAGCAAACGTATCATCAACATAACGTCTGTACAATTTCGGCTTAAGGTGAGGGGGGCACTCACAGAAGGCCCTTTCCTCAAGATGAGACATGAAAATATTCGCAAAAACGGGACCTAAGGGGCTCCCCATCCCCACTCCATCCAACTGACGGTAAACTACCCCTTGAAAACTAAAAAAGTTATCCTTGACTGCCAAATTCAGAAGCTGCTCAAACTGTGCTCTACCAAAGCCGTGAAAAAGTGAGTCCGGCTGTGGAAAAGCTTTATTTAAAATAATTGTAATGGTCTCATCCAAGGGGACATTTGTAAAGAGGGAAGATACATCAAAACTTGTCATAAACAAAGAATTCATATTAAACTTCTTAATTTCCGACACAAAAAAAAAACTATCCTTAACACTGTACAAGTTCACAGTAAATGATGATAACAGTGGGACAAGAAATTTGGGAAGTTTGTAATTAGCCAAAGGGTAAGACGCTAAAATTGGGCGCAATGGAACACCGACTTTATGAACCTTAGGCAGACCATACATAAGGCCCAAACAAGAGCCTGAAACGTACAGTTCATCATAAGTGGAGGAGTTAATAACACAATCATGTTTAAGCCTAAGCAAAACACGGTTAACCTTGTCTTCCAATCGCTGAATAATTTTAGAAGCCTGTTCATCTACCTTAACAAATTTTAATGAATCGGAAAGAATATCAAGCATTTTTTTAATATAATCTGTTTTATTCATAACCACAACACCACTACCCTTATCTGGTTTAGTAATAACAATAGATTCATTTACACCCAAACCTTTTAAAATTTCAAGGTCCTCCCTATGCAGAAAAATTGTAGAAAACTTAAAAGCTTTAATTTTAGAAAACAATTCATGGGACAATTGGGAAATATGTTGTCTAACCTTACCAAAATCATTAGCATCAACGGTTGGAAGAACTTTCAGATCATGGGCTATCCTTTCAAAATAAAAATAAAAGTCAGCAGGTTTAAAACGCAAGTTGGGAAACTTGAACTTAAGGCCAAGAGACAAGAGAAAACTTTCACGCTTTGACAGGGTATAGTCAGATAAATTCCTAATGACCTGACCAGGATCCAGAAAATAAGGGCGAGATAGGTTTAACTTAAAAAGCTTGCGGTCATGAATCCGGGAAATAGAACGTACATATGAAAGGGAGGAAACATGAATGTTAGACACTATGCACGCATAGTCACAAAAAGAGACCAAGGCCTTCAAGTGGCTTTTAAGAGCACAAATCTTGTTCGAAATATCATGCTTAAGCTTAAATTTGTAATTAATTTCATTGTTAAGATAATATACCAAAGATGACCTATAAAACTCTGAAGAATAGAGTGAATTACGATACAGTTTGTAATAAATAAAATTAGGAAAGACGCCACTATTCCGGCAGATTTCTAAAAATTCAAGGTCCCCTTGGATGAGACCATTACAATTATTTTAAATAAAGCTTTTCCACAGCCGGACTCACTTTTTCACGGCTTTGGCAGAGCACAGTTTGAGCAGCTTCTGAATTTGGCAGTCAAGGATAACTTTTTTAGTTTTCAAGGGGTAGTTTACCGTCAGTTGGATGGAGTGGGGATGGGGAGCCCCTTAGGTCCCGTTTTTGCGAATATTTTCATGTCTCATCTTGAGGAAAGGGCCTTCTGTGAGTGCCCCCCTCACCTTAAGCCGAAATTGTACAGACGTTATGTTGATGATACGTTTGCTTTATTCCAAACGGATAATCAATCAGTTCAGTTTTTAAATTTTCTGAACACACTGCATAAGAACATTATATTTACGCAGGAAAAGGAAGTTCAAGGTTCTATTCCTTTCCTTGATGTTTTGGTTTCCAAATCAGGCTCGACTGTTTTAACTTCGACATACAGGAAGCCTACTTTTACGGGTTTAGGTTTTAATTTTTATAATTTTTGCGATTTTAATTACAAACTAAGTTCCATTCGCACTTTAGTGCATAGAGCTTATAATATTTGCTCAAACTTTGCTCTGCTTCATAATGAGTTTGAATTCCTTACTGAATTTTTCTTTAAAAATGGTTTTCCACGGGATCTTGTACAAGGTATTATTGGTAAATTTCTTAATAATGTTTATTCCCCCAACCTTATCCCAACGTATGATGTTCCTAAGAATTGTAAATATCTTGTTTTACCTGACCTCTACCATTTTAACACTTTTGTGAAAAAGCAATTGTTGAGTGTGGTGAGGAAATTTTATTTTCACACTGATTTTAAGGTTGCTTTTGTAAATAATAATACCCTTGAATGTTTTTTCCGTTGTAAGGACAAAATCCCGCCTGCGATGAACTGTTCTGTCGTTTATTTGTTTACCTGCCCTGGGTGTTCCCAGGGGAACTACGTTGGCAGCACAGTTCGTTCTTTGCAGGCAAGATTTTGCTCCCATATGGGTATTAGCCATAGGACAGGGAAAGTTTTATCTAAAAAGGAACAGTCTGTCATTAGAAATCATTGTGTTAAGTGTAAGGTTGATATTTCCGTTAATAACTTTAAAATTCTTAAATCATTAAAATGCCCGTCCTCTCTCCGTATTTACAATCTCTGTGCATTAAATTTTTGAACTCCAGTTTAAATATTGATTCTAGTTGTTACCCCCTTTATATTAATTAAAATACCTACAAACTAATTTCCCCCCCCCCCCCTTGACCCTGTCTCCTTTTCGCCTAAGTTGTTTGTGGCTGTCAAGTGAGCATGGTATGCTTGGTGCACTTTTGCGTTTTTTCATTTAACTTTTTATTAGTGAAGTTTTTAACTAATTTGTTTGAATGTTTTTAGTTTTTAAGTTTTATTTTTATCATGTGTATATTTGTCATGTATATAAATTTTACTTTTTGTTTTTGGCTTATGCTTGTTTTATGCTTTTTAATTTTTATTCTTGGAGGTTTTATTCTGTACTGTAAATTAGTTTGTTTTTGACATTCATATATTTTTGTCATGCATTAATTTTAGCTTTTTATTTATTAGGCCTTGAAAATGGGTAGAGTTGCCCGAAACGTCGGCTGCAGCCAAATATAATGACTTTTTTGCTCTACGTCTTCGTTTTTATCCTAAATGTAAAACTACGTCTCCTTAGGAGGGATCCTATTTCATATGTATCTACGCGTTATGGACTGGAGGGTTTGAGACTCCACCGTAAACTTGAAAAGTCTGTCAGAAAATTGAAGAAGATTGAATTGGAACTTGAATTTATATATATATATATTATATATATATAAATGAAAATGAAATGAAAATAAAAAGGTTTATTGGCAGACTATAGTCCATATGACAAGTATTATTAATACAATGACAGTTCACATACTAAGGATAGAAATATATACAATTGATTAGAAATAATACAGTAATGTCAAAGTTAAGTGGAGCTGCAGACAGACGTTTTCGTTCCAAGAATTCCATAACTTAGAAGATAAACGGCAGGACTCATGGATAGCTTGGATAATCGGGTTGCAGGTAGCAAACATTTGCGAAGCTGAGCATCTCGGGGGTAATGTATATAAGTCTAAAAGACCTGTTGTACAGCAAATTTAGGGTTCTGCTAGAACCTTTTTTATAATTCACCCAAAGTTGCTGTCCGTATATATTACTGCAGAAAGTACGAAAGAGAGTGTCTTTAGCTTCACTTCTACAGAACCGAAAGTTCCTTATAGTCATATTCGCTTTAGCACAAAGGCTTCGAGATTGTTTTCTTATATCCGAATCATTACTCAAGGAGCTGGTAATAGTTTGACCCAAATACTTAAACCCTTGTACTTCCTCAATTACTTCACCATTCATTTTAAACTGCCTGATTACAGCTTTTAGGATGAAATTGCATAACCTTAGTTTTTGTAACATTAAAAAGAACATGTTTCTGCGAATACACTTCACAGACTTTTAGTAGCCGATCCAGACTTTTAACAGAGACTTATTAACACCATATCATCGACATAAACTAAGTTATTTATCCTTGTGATCTATACAACATCCCACTGTTGCCTCATTAAGCGAAGCAATTAATCTGTCAATATACACATTAAACAGCAAAGGTGAGAGCAAGGAGCCTTGTCTCACCCCGCAAGAGGAGCCAAAACATTCGGATAGTACATTGCCCCACCTAACGGTAAAAGATTGGTGGGAATACCAAAATTTCAATAAATTTAATATGTACATGGGAACTAGGGGCGTACTTAAAGTATTTGGCACCCGGGGCGGATCCTTCCTTTGGCACCCCCCCCATAAATAATTTTAAAATTTAAACACACAGAAAAATATATTATGTTTGCATGTAGATTTTTAAACAGTACAGTACTGTCATAAGCAAATTGGAAATAAGAAAAATGCATGACATTAAAAATTCAGTGAACAGGTAATACTGTATTTTATTTTATACAAAAAACACAGGAAATCCAGTCTCAACGCTCAACCTATTCTTCAAAGGTAAATAGAGAGGATTCACAGTCTCTGCTTTCGAGCCTTAATTTCTGCAAATTGATGAATGACCTCATGAAAATTCATCTTCTTTCCATATTCATGTTCAATTGAAAGTAAAGCCAGATTTGTCAATCTTGTCTGACTCATGGTCGAGCGAAAGAAGTTTTTTATCAATTTCAATTTGGAAAAATTTCTTTCACATGAAACAATAGACACACAGACAGTCCAAAAGAATCTCAAACACAGTGACAAGCTTGGCAAATATTCACAAAAATCCCATTTCACAATAAACTCTAGAAACTGCAATGCTGTCTATTTCTTTGCCTCTTCAACGCTGATTTTGGCAGCTTCCAATTTCCACGCTGATATCTTCATCAGAGAATTCATCGAAAATCTGAGTCAAATTTGGAATATACTTCCGAAGTTCTTCTTCTGTTGCAACAACCAAAGTGTTTGGCTGAATAACAGCGAAGATTGACAGAATTTGATCCATTGCCTTAGAATGAATCTCCAATTCTTGATGAAAGCGATCAAGACATTCAGACATAGCCCTTTTTACTTCCTCTGGCAATGTGAGACCAGCATCCTTTGCCATCTCTCTTGGCATCCTTTATCGGAGCTTTACTCTCCCTCTTCTCTCCATAGAAATGTCCATTTCCTCACACTTTGTAGTTGCATAATGAATGGCACTCTCCACAATTTCATTGCGCTGATCTTCAAGAAACAGTTTTAGAGTTTGGAGCTTCACAATGCACTTTTCAAGGCTGATTCCAACTGTTTGAAAATACTTTTGTGTGAGATTAATTTCTTCCAGGACTTCACACCAGAAAGAAAGGTAACTCAAAAAAGAGAAATCACATACAGCAGACAGCAAAATCTGAGCTGATCCTCTTGTGTCCACATTTTCTTTGGGATCGCACAGTACTTCAAGGGTTGAGGTCAGCTTTTCAAAATTTGCCTTCACTGGTTTCACAGCGTCATAATGAGCACTCCATCTTGTCTGGGAAAGTCTTTTGACTGTCATGCCTACATTCTCCATCAGCACTTCTCATCGATGAGTTGAGACTGAAAAGAAGGAATAGACTCTCTCCAAGGTTCCCAAAAAAGTCACACATGAAGAAACTCTTCCAAATAGTACTGTAGTTGTTGATGTAAATCTGAAACGGTGTTTACTATATTAAGCATGTAAGCAATAACACATCTCCATACAGTCACATCATCATCCTCTCTGTCTTAACATCACCATGTAGTTGCATTAAAAAAAAACATGCAGTTATATCACCACCACCATCGTAAGATCACCACATAGTCATCATAAAAAACTCAGTCATACACATCATCGTCACTTCAGTAGTCATAGTTGTAGGAAAAATGTCAAGTCTAAAGTTTAGTGCAAAGTGTGACTTTCCTGTGTCTTTTTACTGATAACCAGCAGTCACAGGGACCACTATTCATAAACATGAGTTTCTATAACATCACGACGATGCATTTATTATAACATCAGACGATGCATTTACAGGGTATTATAACATCACGACGATGCATTTATAAACACTTAAGCATCACTATGATACCACATTGTCAAAAATTACTGGACACTGGTATAAGTACCATGATATTGTTATAAACATCAGCACTTTATGTTTATCATAATTATTTAATGAAACATACCCCATGTATGTGGATTCACAGTGTCAAGTGAACAAGAATTGGAATGTCAGTTGCAGCCAGCTGGCTATGCTCAACAAACTGATGACTTAAACGTCAACAAACGTTCGCCTTTCGATGTAATTTTTATCAAATATTTAATTTTTCGTTTGTAAATTTTGTATTGTCAATAAAAATAAAAATTTATTTTATAGTGGAAATTAACATTAAGCTGTTGTAATAGTTTGAACATTTTAAATTTTTTTTCTTACTTTGGCGAATTTTTCATTTGGTTTGAAAACTTGTACTGGTATTTCAACTCTCCCGATGGCACCCCCCTCCTGGCTGTCACCCGGGGCGGGCCGCCCCCCTCGCACTCCCCTTAGTACGCCACTAATGGGAACCTTCCTGTCTTCTAGTTTTTAAATATTGTGGTTCACTCTATTATATGCCTTACTTATATCTAAGAAACAGCTATAAATAGTTGAATTACTGTCAATGTATTTAGATATTATTTCTTTAAGTACATAGATACACAGGTCAGTTGAGTGGGACCTTTAAAAACCAAACTGATTAGGAGATGTCCATAGGTAATCATTTAATCAGAGTAACAAGAGTTTTTCTAGTAGTTTCGAGAAGCAGGAAGCGACAGCAATAGGCCTGTAATTATTGCTGGACAGAATGTCTCCATACTTATTTTTGACCAGTGGCAAGATATATACCATCATGTACTTTGCAGGGATATAGCTATGAGCAAGCATGGCTGATAAGAGCAATGATATATGCAGTAGGGCGGATCGAAAATGAGGTTTTTAAACTTTTTTTCGAAATTCAAATATGGCTAGTGCGGAAAATATGTGGGTGCTATAGATAATGACTGTACATAAATATTAGTCCTGCGAAATTATATCTTCAGGTGCCACAAAGCCGTCGAAAAAAGTGAAATATAATGATTTTCTTATATTCTGCATTAGTACAATAACTGAAACTTACTTGTTATTATTATATATTAAGTGTTCCAATTACCAAAATAGTTACTGAATTACGCAGCTCTTAGTTTATTTAGATCAATGTTCTTTTGATTAATGATCTAAATAATCCAGAACTCACCACGAGGAGGTGGCTGCGTGTCGAGCTCCATCCATGCCCTCCCAACCACCCATCCTTGCGCATGTTTTTTTCTATTAACGTTTTATTTAAACTTTATATTCAGCTTTACTTTCGAATGATGGCATTTTTTTACGTGACTGAAGTGTTGATCTTATGAAGCCATCTCGCGCGTTCAATCCAAATACTTTTGATGATGCTTCAGTCACTAATTTTACCATTCTTTCTACTACTTGTGTATGACAAGGGAATTTCTCGAATGGAGGGGTACTCTTGTTTTCTATGAATTCTTCAATCTCATTTTCTGTCAGGTGTCTTGTCACAGGTGGTTCAGTGACAATGCATTTTTGCAATTAATTAAATCAGTATAATCAGTAGCTTCAAATTGAATAACAGGTACTGTGAAACGCCTCACAACTTTTTCCTTGTTTGTTTGCCTTGCTTTCTTTATTCGCCTCCACGCTAATTCTCTTATGGCGCTGCGGTCATCATGAATCATTGATGCTAGAATATTTTCTGGATTTGCAAAAAATGCAGTTCTTTGTATGACAGGGTTTACAATATCCTTTACTTCGTCATTCAGTGTTCTTGTTAGTTCAATAGTTTTGAAAACATGTTTTGAGCCATTGACAAAAGACGTACTTTGCTTAATAGAAAACCACATTGGGATGTAGACCTTCATTATAAAAGAAGCAATGTTCATGAGGTTCTCAGATGGACTTACAGTTGAAACGTATAGACGAAGCAAACGATTTGCTGTAGTCAGCCATCGTGAATGTGCCATTTTGCCTGGACTGCGATGAGCAAGATCTGGAGAGCAATATCCCTTTGTTATGGCCTGATGAATATCAATTAGATATTTTTGGTCGGTGCTAAGATCTTCACAGTCTGCAGTTGGTTCCTCAGCATCAATCCTTTCAAACTCGACAATAGGAAGACTCTCACAGTTCTCTAATTCCCTGCCAATAGGACCGGTGAATCCGCGGGGGCCAGATGTTTTTCCATCCAGCTTTGCAACTAAATGGCGTAATGGCAATTCATTGGCATGGAGCTGGCACACTAAATGTTGAACTGGCTTCTTCAGCTTCAATTCTATAAGCCTTATAACGCCTCCCTTTTCTCCAGTGTTGACTGCTGCACCATCCAATGGCAACAAGGTTTTCCAGGTTCATGTCATTATTTCCAATATACTCAAACATTCCTTTACATATTTCTTCAGCTGATCCAGAATTCACAGAATAATGGCCCAAATAATCTGAACCAGGTTCTCAATAAAGTGATATGTTCTTCTGTTACCTTCTTCTGATATACTTTGGACTCTTTTTTTTCTTGGAAGAGTGTAGAATCTTTTCGACCATCAAATAGATTCCTCTGATTGGGACCTGATTTTGATCTTTCATAATTTCTGATCTCTTCTTTTGTCTTTCTCTTCTGATTTTACTCCTATCCACTACTTCAGATGTATTGTCAATAGAAACTTCTCCAATATCTTGCAATACTGCACTAACAATGAATGCTGCAGCTCGATCTGAAACTGCAGTCCTGTCACAAGCAGTAGCCACTGAAGGTAGATTTGTAGTTTTCCTTTTCTTGAATAATTGTTCTTCAGGTTGTTCGAGCTTTCTCTTCGAGCTAACTGGCTCTGGAAATGTATCGTCTGATATTTCGCCAGATTCACTTTCACTATTTGATGTCGATGATGATAATTCAACATTTGTATCTTGCAATTTCTCCTGTGAAGATTCTTTGGTGAGCCTCACAGCTTCTTTTTGCTTTCTTAGCAACGTAGATGCTTTTTTCTTTGAGAGTGTAATATCTACTCTATCAATAAACAGTTTTCTTTCACTCCTTTGAGCTAAGAGGAACGTCACTTCTTCCTTTGGAACCGTTTTTTCTTTGGGACAAGAACATTGGTTAGTACTTTGCACTTGCACGCTGCAATGTCAAAAAGTTTCGTGTGTGCTTCTTTTTTGAACATATCAATCTTTGCTTTGTAAGCTTCAGAATTTTTTCTGCTTTGGTATGGCTTCATAATGACACGATACTTTTCGTGGTAGCTTCTGAACATTGTTTCAATTCGCTTGTCTGACAGAATTGGGACGGAAGCACTTTCCCAAATTGTTTTCAATTTATCAACAACTTGTTCTAATATTTGAGATATTGAAGGATCTTTATTAGTATTCTGTTTCAAGTCGTTTCTTACAAACAAGTAATATTTAAAAACTCCTTCGTATGTAGGAAGATTCCTGTGCCACAAATCTTCCCCCATACCAAACATGGGGCACTCAGTTGAGGCCCTGGTTGATTTTGCACAAACTCGAGACATTTTGAAAGTATACAAATCTGAAAAAGAAAGAGCTAATATCAATTATACGTTAATTTCAGTTAATAGTACATGGCAAACTTAGAGCAACACAATACAGAAATGCAAAATATATAAGAAATATAGTTTAGACTATCTGAGTAACGCCAACAACAGAACACCCACCTGCTACGAGAGCGACAGCTACACTGAACCGAGGTACTCACGTGACAGCTGAGTGAGCTGACTATAGAAAACTGTTTTTAGAGAATAGAAACTTTTTTTAAAGGTTGACTGAGCTATTTTTATACAAGTGTAAATAAATTCTTGTCTATTGTGCATCGTGGACTCTTCTGTAATTATTGGTTAAAATCTGCTTTTTTCAATTTTTTTCAATATTGAAGGTCATTGTGGCACCTGAAGATATTAATGTTATGATTTTAAATTTATACCAGCTTATTTCCTCACTACTCCACACATTTTCCACACTAGCCAATTTGAAAATTCGAAACATGAGTTTTTCACTCCGCCCTAATATGCAGACATACTACGTCATTGGCATATTTTAAGTGTTCATTCGATAAGTCATCTACCCCTGACGCAGAACCAGTCTTTAACTCTTTAATTAACCTCTTTACTTCAGGAACTGATATGAAAGTATTTTCCATTGTCCCTCCGACAGGCTTTCGCTGCAATCTATCTTAAGATTATCCCTACTCACACTGTTAAGAATGTTAGAGTAGTGGTTTATATATATATATATATGATACACACAGACAGTGCATGGAACAAGGAACTCTTCTGGGATAATTAAATCCACTATAGTCCGAATAAGTAATGGTAAATGACAAATACCATAGTTTTTCTTTTTCATGATGCTAGCCCGACGTGGGCAACGGGTCACTCGCAAAGAGGTCCCATAAATATAGCTTCCCTCACCAGCTATCTGCAAAGCAGACAGGATCCAGCTTTGGGACATGGATCTAGGGTTTAAAGCACCTAGCCATGCTACATTTAGAACCTCAATATAAGCAAAAGACTCGCTGCCTTCACGTCAGATTGAATGCATCAAAGAAAAAAAAAAGGGGTAACTATTATATTTTTAGCCAAAAACCAAAACTTAAACCTCAACTGGCAGAATTGAGCGTCCACTTTTCAAGGCACATAACATGTCCGTTTCAAGATGGGAATGAACTCAGAATGGTCCCCTGAGTTTTTATGATACACACAGACAGTGCATGGAACAAGGAACTCTTCTGGGATAATTAAATCCACTATAGTCCGAATAAGTAATGGTAAATGACAAATACCATAGTTTTTTTTTCATGATGCTAGTCCGACGTGGGCAACGGGTCACTCGCAAAGAGGTCCCATAAATATAGCTTCCCTCACCAGCTATCTGCAAAGCAGACAGGATCCAGCTTTGGGACATGGATCTAGGGTTTAAAGCACCTAGCCATGCTACATTTAGAACCTCAATATAAGCAAAAGACTCGCTGCCTTCACGTCAGATTGAATGCATCAAAGAAAAAAAAAAGGGGGTAACTATTATATTTTTAGCCAAAAACCAAAACTTAAACCTCAACTGGCAGAATTGATGCATTCAATCTGACGTGAAGGCAGCGAGTCTTTTGCTTATATTGAGGTTCTAAATGTAGCATGGCTAGGTGCTTTAAACCCTAGATCCATGTCCCAAAGCTGGATCCTGTCTGCTTTGCAGATAGCTGGTGAGGGAAGCTATATTTATGGGACCTCTTTGCGAGTGACCCGTTGCCCACGTCGGGCTAGCATCATGAAAAAGAAAAACTATGGTATTTGTCATTTACCATTACTTATTCGGACTATAGTGGATTTAATTATCCCAGAAGAGTTCCTTGTTCCATGCACTGTCTGTGTGTATCATAAAAAACTCAGGGGACCATTCTGAGTTCATTCCCATATATATATATATATACACCTCATTTTTATTACCTCATTATATTACCTCATTTTTGTAATTTGTTTCGTTCTTTCTGTCTCATCTTGCGCGGAATATTCTCCTATACAAGCGTCGTTCTTTACGTTAATTATACTGCGTGTTTGCAGTTACAATGTATATATATATATATATATATATATATATATATATATATATATATATATAATATATATATATATATATATATAACCGTATGGTACAACCATACAGCAACATTAAATAAAAACCTCAGGTTGTTCTTCCAATTTGTCTTAATGAATAAGATAAAAGTTGTATTATCTGGCAAGGTATCAAAGAATAAAATAAATAAATGTTTACTAATACATCGTTTTATTTATATTGCAAACTGCCAAACCTCATTTTTAAGATGTTATAATTTATGGATTCTCAACAAAAATATTGCCTTCTACAACCGCTTTTTAATATAAAACTAATTCCTTTTCTTAGTGTAAACCTTCTTTTCTTTATCTCTCTTTCAAAACCCGCTGATCATTTTTGGGGGGCTCAAATTTAAGCTTAATAAAGAAGGTGGTGGTCTAAGGATACAAACCAACCAACCTTGTTCCATGCACGGTCTGTGTGTATCATGAAAAACCTCAGGGGACCATTCAGAGTTCAATCCCATATATATATATATATATATATATATATATATATATATATATATATATATATTATATATATGTGTGTGTGTGTGTGTATATATGCTGCAAACCCACAAGGAAAAGAAAAACGATTCCAAGGCCTTTCGTGTATTCAAAGCTACACCTCGTCAGGGAATGAAGATAAAAGGCGAGATGCCCATAAATATATACAACGTACAGGAAAAACAAAACAATTAGCAAATACTTAACAAGGGTTAATGAGAGGCAAAAGAAATTTTAACATGATATCGTCAATTTTATACGTCCCCATACTGTTATTGAAATTGTTTTTAAAATGAATAAATGCACATTCTAGAATTTTTTTCTATTACACAGGTCAACAAAAAAACTTTTTTTTTTCGTTGCCAAGGAAATTCGTACGAATTTAGGGTATTTTGGGGTTGCTGAATTTCAAAATGAAAGTAGTTTTTCCGATTTGGCTCTAGTTCTTGAGATAATGAATACCCTCAATTAATAGGAAACGTAACCATAACGCGTGCATATGGGAAACTACCGGAACATTCTAGATGGTGAGACCGAATAAAATGCCATTATGTATTTCATGTGTTTACTTTTGTATGATTTGAGACAATTTCAATGCGATTTGTAAGTAGGCTCCGCCTGAACATTAAATTTTTTGCATTTTTACGTGTTTCAATGGGGTACCAATTATCTCATAAATTAGAGCCAATCTAGCAAAACCGATGTCATATTCGGAATCAGCACCACAAAGTTACCCCAAAATCACTCTAATATGACTGGCAATAAAATGAGTGTTGACCAGTGTTATATCTCTGTTTTTAACAAGCGCTCTAGAACTATCCCACTTGATGCTATGGTTACATCTATACATATGGTTAAATAAAGCATTGGAATTATTAGCTGTTCTACAAGCATATTTATGCTGTTTTACCCTAATATCTAACGTTTTACCGGTTTGGCCTATATATATTGAGTTACATTGTGTACATCCGATCGAATACACACAACCAACAACATTATCAGGGCTATTCTTTATTAGGCGTGATTTAACAGTATTATTATACTTAAAGATTACATTAATGCCAATTGCTTTAAGTACAGTTGGAAGGTATTGAAAATTAACATGGTAAGGTAGGCTAAGGATATTTTTACGCTGAAATTCCTTTACAATTACATTATTATAATACCTATTCTTGGCTTTCTTAAGACAGTTATCTAAAAATGAAATAGGATAACATAATTTAGTACCAATATTCATGATATTGCATAACTCGGAATCTAAAAATTCAGGACTGACAACTCTCAATGCTCGAAGAAACATAGCAGAGAAAATAGAGGATTTAATCGAAGGATGATGGTCAGAATAAAAATGCACATAAGAGTTATTATTAGTAGGCTTACGGTAGACTTCATATTTGAACTGGTTAGAGCATCTCCAAATTTTTAGATCAAGAAAAGATAGGCTTCCATCATTTTCTTTTTCAACTGTAAACTTAATAGATGGGACTAAATTGTTGAGCCTACCAAGAAATAAGTCCACATCCAAATTATTAGGCCAAAGGCATAAAATATCATCTATATACCTGTACCAAACCAGGTTAAAATTAACAATCGTAGGCAAAATTCTACTTTCAAAAAATTCCATATATAAATTAGCTAGTACAGGTGAAAGGGGATTTCCCATAGCCACTCCAAACGACATAGCATAAAACTTATTTTCAAACTGAAATTTACAATCTTTGACACAAAGCTTAATTAACTCAATAAGAGTGTTGTGTTGAACAGGGAAAGAATATTCAGAGATCTTATCTTTTAAAAAATCAAGTAGGTCATCAACAGGGACTTTTGTGAATAGCGAGCATACATCGAAGCTTACCAATTTGAAATTAGGGTCATTAGGGAACTTCAGTTTGTCAGTAAGATCCATGCTATTTACAATATGTGACTCAGAAATAGAGCCAACTAACGGCGTTAATAAACTAACTAACCATTTTGATAGCTTATAGCAGAGCTTTCCAAACTTTTAACGTTGGCGACAAACTATTTAAGCATAACAATTTTCACGACACATTAATTAATTTTTGTTATCAAATATCAAATATCAGATAATTTTTCAGTAGGTGGTTTATCTTGTAGCCGATTTTGTTGATAGAAAAATCAAAATTTTCAAAATACAAAAAACACTATAATATAAGCTCTGGCTTATAGGTTACGGAGCCCACTGAGCTAACAATAGGCCTCATGGGATTATTAACTTTGTGTATATATATATATATATATATATTCGCCCAAACATCGAAATCGCTCAGTGAGTGAAAAAACAGCCACAACGCGTTGTGGATGCATCTAAGTGACCACACACCGATGTTAGATATTTTTTCGCTTCATGGCCGTTCTCAAACAACCACAACGCGTTGTGGACGATTCGGATATGACTGCAACGCGTTGTGAACGATTTGAAACGACCACACACCGATGTCTTTCATCAAACTCTCTTTAAACACGACGTATACTGAAATGATATAAACACGACGTATATTTATCGACGTAGTCACCGATTACACTAATTAATGACGTAAAACTCTTTTAATGATGTAAACAACCGCTGTCGCTATCATATTTTCTTACCGGAATTTTTTAGAGGCAAAGAAACCCTTAAAAAAAAAAGGGGGAGAGGGGAGCACTACTGGGGCTCTGCCTTTGTATCCCCCGAGACCTAAATTATACAGGTGATAATATTGAGTAAATGTACCCACCTTGCCTGGGTAGCCGGAGCCAAAAGGACTAATGTAAAGGCTGAAAAAGCTAAGTGCACTTTTTTTTAATTTATTACAAACCCAAATATTGTTTCGAACTAATATAATAAGTAGTCTTAAAATAAAAAGTAGGAGAAACATTACTATATTTTTCAACACCAGAGGTATTGCCAACAATGAAATGCCCTAATTGTACAGATGTATCTTCAGTAGAAAACCAAGGTTGTCTTTTTTGGAAAACATTAGCCTTACCTCCGTACGCATTAATTTGATTTTGCAAACTTAACCTAGCATAACAGGAGAATCTATGCCAAGCGTTATGAGTACGAGTTTTAGGTCGGTGTGTGGTCGTTTCAAATCGTCCACAACGCATTGTGGTCATATCTGAATCGTCCACAACGCGTTATGGTTGTTTGAGAATGGCCATGAAGCGAAAAAATATCTAACATCGGTGTGTGGTCACTTAGGTGCATCCACAACGCGTTGTGGCTGTTTTTTTCGCTCACTGAGCGATTTCGATGTTTGGGCGTATATATATATATATATATATATATATATATATATATATATATATATATATACACAAAGTTAATAATCCCATGAGGCCTATTATATATATATATATATATATACTTGTACTGTACAATATATATATATACTTGTACTTGTACTGTAAAGATCCAGGTTCGAATCGTGTTGGGGCTAATTTTGCAATTTGCAAAATCATTCAAAAAAAAAAATAAAAAAAAAATATATATATATATATATATATATATATATATATAACTTATATATATATATGATTTTGCAAATTGCAAAATTAGTCCCATATATATATATATATATATATATATATATATATATATATATTATATATAGGGCGTCCCAAAAAAATGTATACACACTTTAAATAATTATAAAGGCAGTGTTTATTAAAATACATTTCATTTTCAAAATGTAATAGAATCTACAGACATTATTAATTGTTTGTCAACGCTGTTTTCAAACTGACGTCCGTTCTGGTCCAGGCACTGCTGATAACGCGAAGCAACGCAAACATCACGAAACATTTCGTTTGGTATTTGTGTGCATTCTCGTTCAATGGTGCTCTCAATTCAGCGACTGTTGCAGGTTTTATAGCGTAGACTTTGTCTTTTAAGTATCCCCATAAAAAAAAGTCTAGTGGTGTGAGGTCTGGTGAACGCGGAGGGTATTCTACGAAACCCCTTCGTCCAATCCACATCCACATCGTGCCAAGTACCACTCGCAATACTCCACTCTTCGGTCCGGATCATCTTCATTAATAGCATGGACTAATCTTGGAATGTAACTTTTCCATTGACAGCGCTTTGGACAGACGATTCTGAAATTCCTACCTCACGACTCGCTTGCCGCACAGATTTTCTTGGACTTTGGTGAAACGTTTCCAGTACTCTTTCTTGCTTTGTGGGGCTTGTCGATGTCCGTGGTCTTCCGGAACGCTTCTTGTGGACATTCTGAACAGTTCCATCGGCTTCAAACTTATCTCTAATTCGAGTGATGGTAAGTCGCGTTGGTGGATCTGTTTGAAACTCCCTCCTAAACTGTCTTTGCACTTCAACTGCGTTTTCACACTTCCAGTAGCATTTTAGAATGAATTTCCTTTGTTCAAAGCTTAGTCTGACTGCCATTATTAATTCTAATGGGTTTAACTTGGAAAGAAAGAAACATCAATTGAGCTATCAGCTGTTAAAGTGTGTATACATTTTTTTGGGACGCCCTGTATATATATGTGTGTGTAGATTTGAATGATTTTGCAAATTGCAAAATTAGCCCCAACAGGATTCGAACCTGGGATCTTTACAGTACAAGTCGTGGGCGCTGACCTTGTTGTAGGGCAGTGGCAAACACCAACGACTTTTACTGAAGTAGTCACTGATTTGAATCCTGGTTGGGACTAATTGTGCATATTATATACTGCATATATATATATATATACTAGTACAGTTCCCGTCACTTCGCTGACGGTTAGACAGGCTAAACTACAAAAAAAGAACCCAGCCGTGAAAATTTTGAGCTTCAAATTGTGTCAAACATTTCTGAATCTGGTATCTCCCAAAACCTCCTCACCCCCATTCATAAAACTTGGGGGCTAACCCCTCCCCCATTACCCCCACCCTCCCATTACAACACCCATCCCCCATTACCCCACCCCCACCCTTCCGCCCACCCCAACCCTTCCCCCCACTCCACCCTTCCCCCACCCTCACCCTTCCCCCATTGCTAAACTACAGAAAAGAACAGTCATGAAAATCTTGAGCTTCACATTGCCGCCCGTAATACAATTTCTGAATTTTTTTACAATTTCTGAAATTTTTTCTCACAATTTTTTCTCACAATTTCGGAAAGTGTGACGGACGGACAGACAGACGGACAGCTCTCTTATTATAGTATAGACTAGTACAGTTCCCGCCGCTTCGCTGACGTTAGACAGGCTTAAACTACAAAAAAGAACCCAGCCGTGAAAATTTTGAGCTTTACATTGTGTCAACATTTCTGAATCTGGTATCTCCCAAAACCTCCTCACCCCATTCATACAACTTGGGGGCTAACCCCCTCCCCCATTACCCCCACCCCTCCCCATTACCACACCCATCCCCCATTACCCCCACCACCCCCCCCCCCCTTCCCCGACCCCAACCCATCCCCCCACG
>JAJOZX010000039.1:2382500-2465000 GCA_023014485.1 Bathynomus jamesi
CATTATCTTAAATTGATATAATTTATTTGATAAATCTGTTTTGACGTATAGGATTCAGATATTTGAAGATATGCATCTTCATACATACTATATGTATATGTAAATGGTTCTGTACATTGGTAATTAATAGCTGCAAATCTCAACATCTTCCATTTCTACCGGTTAATTTAACCCCCAATAGAAATATCAAAGGGAGGTTAATTCACTCGGTTATTCAAAGGCACATAATCCCCATTTTAATCAATGCAAAGTACATTACACGACTATGAAGATTTATAGGATATGTACGGTGTTCTTCCAATCGTTGTTTTTGCTGCATTGCTATTTAGGACAGCAGCGGCGATGGTACTTATTGCGTAAGATAATGCTATTCGTGTAACGCAGAAGACCGTTTAAGATATGAAGGATCGGTTCTAAAATAAATCTAAATGGCGCATATATCTCGCTAATAGCGTGTACCTCCGAATTTCTAAAATGGTTCAGAAACTGAATTCAAATGAGGTAATGCGTATAATGGTGTGTCATTTAATACCAAAGTGGGAAACTTCATAACAGAGCGCAAGTCGTTAAAGATCCAATGTGTAACTCTTAAGTTAAAATATATCGTCATCGGAAGCGGAGAACTGGAGTAGAGAGCTGTGCACTACGCGCGAGCACACACACACACACACACTTATCTGTTCTTTTGTTCTAAACAATATGAACACAGCCACCCCAGTAACTGAACAGTTGCTGTGATAACATCGTCGTCACCCAAAGCTTACTGAAACTCAGTATTGGTTCTTATCTTCATGAATGCAAGAATTGAAGTTGCTTCTATCAAACTTCAAAATATCATTCGATAAACCCATTTAGTATTACAGATTCAAATAAAAGATAAAAATGAATTCATACCTTCTGAAACGATGTCTGCGGTCGGTTTAATAATATCAGTTTATGAGGAGCTAAATGTCTTCTTCTTTTGATATGGATCTACAGATCTACAGAAGCTAAGGCTAACAAAGACCCTAAGATCCACTCTAAGGTTAGCCCGAGAGAAAGGAAAGAGTAGGGGGTTAAGAGAAGAAAATAAGGGGTTAAGTAAGTAGCAACACCTATCACTCATGGGTTAACATTCATTCAGAAAAAGAGAAAAAAGACACCATCATCATCCGCCGGCCACTGCCGACAAGTCAGAAAAATAGTCGGAGAGAATAGGAAAGGGGTGAAAGATGAAAAGAAGTTAAATAAGAACACTTACAAACCATGCAAACACAGTCTTAACTCACAGTCATACCATGCGAACTACATACATGCAAGTAAAGAGAGTTACAGACATAATAAAGAGAGTTACAGACATAAAGTAAAGAGAGTTACAGACTTAGTAAAGAGAGTTACAGACATTAATTAGGAATAAACTCTACTTACAATTAATCTTTCGAGTGTGCCGTGAAACAAGACTAGGTTTTGATACATTTTCATCCCTTTTCTGTCCAACTCTCTAATGCAAAGGTTGATCGGTATTTTTAATCTTGAAAAAAAAAATCTACTCAAGTAGTCAACTATGGAGCAATCTTCCTCAATCCATCTTTCCACCTGTCTATGACGTCCAATCTTTCAAACGCAGAGTGTCCAGGCATCTCGAAAAATCTGGACCTTGATTTTGGCACTCTTTTTCTCCTAGAGTATAGGGGGGGGCGCTTTTGTGAGCGTTTCCCTTGGCCCCTCCCTCCTGCATAAAAAAAGTACTCAAAGGTAACCAGATATTTTTTATGCGATTGTTTAACTTCCTTCGCAACATCTAAGGTCATATGATGGAGGAAACCTATACAGCTTTACGTGAGATCCGAAACAAGGGTCACTAGACGCAGGCGACAGTCCCCCATCCAACAACTACTCAGACTCACTGTTGCTTAACTTCGCTGATCGACGGGAAGTGGTGTTACGACACTGTCCACAACTCCCGATGATGCTGGTTATAATAATTAATACAGGCATTAGAGCAAGGGCTGCATTAGTTGGCTTAAGCACTGTGTCAGGTTCTGGTACTCCTCACAAGCTGATTAAACTTTAAACTTTAAACCCTATTCGCTAAAACAAATATTTGTAAATGTTATCATCCATAATTTTGAAGTTATTTTTAATAATAAATAAAATTAACACCAGTGTTGAATAAGATTAAGAAAGATGGCGGATAACAACACTTCCAACTATTCGCATTCCCTAAATATTAAATCTAAACTTAAATTAATTCCATTAAAAATTAAATTTAGAATTCTTTGCCTTTAAAAATCTTCGCAATTTGGGTCTTATTTCCAGAGGAAATCTGAAACACATTTTACAGCATTTAAAATAATCATGAAACAGATGTAAAATGAATATAAACACGATATAATCTAAATTATATACTTTTTAGATAAGTAAATATGCTTTTCAATACATATTTCTTATACAGGTTAGGGTCAGCGCCCCTAACCAGTGAGTAACAATGATCAATGAGCGGGAAAGGGGGAGGGGGGAGGGGAGAAACTGGCAAAGCGCTCTCAAGCCAGATGAATGCGGCCCATTACGATAATTCTCTGATTATATCGTTTAGGGACATTACTGCGTGGCCAAATCATTTTAGACTCCGACTCGCACTTCGCGGACGGCTCTTCTAAAGGTTACAACTTTTTTCAGAATAAACTACATCGCATGCACTTTACATCAAAAGACAGAGTACATCGTTGCGAATAATTTGAAGTTAACATTGAACAAATTTGTACACTACAAAAAAGTTTAGAGCAAAGTTCATGTGTCCAAAAAATTGTTCAGCTGAGTAAGCTGTCCTTCCGCCTGACGGTGAGCAGAGCTTACTCATCGTGAGTTCTAAGCTCCGCCCAGCGTCACGCCTCTCGCTGGCAGCGCGCAAAAACAAAATTTCGGCTATTTTACAATTTGTGTTGTTTGTGGTAAAAAATAAATAATTTTGTCATCTAGTTAGGCCACGGTTGTACAAAATTTTGGAGACCGGTGAATTCCACCGCAGAAAATTCCACCAGGTAAATTCCACCAATGGTAAATTCCACCAAAGTAAATTCCACCGCGGAAATTTCCACCGCATCAAAAAGATAGACCGAATCTTCAAATTTTTTCAGTTGTAGCCTATATTAATATTCGTAGAGGTAACAAGTGCTCATTTGGTGAACAGCTCATTTATATATACTCACTAATAGTGAAGTGATCATGCCCTTATCATTTATTAAAACAGAGAAGAACAAACTAAAACTATGTGATGATGAAAATTATATTTATGAGATGCATACATCCAATACCAACAAAACAAAGACATATTGGCGATGTGAACATTTTTATGACGGCTGCAGAGCCAGGATTCATACACTTTACAACTGCAGTGAACCAGAAATCATTTATTCAACGAGCATTCATAACCACCCAGCAAGCAGTGCAAAAGTTGAAGCTCGAAAGGCAATGAGTTCAATGAAAGATACAATTCAGATGACTGGTACAATATCTTCACGGGAAGTAGTTGCTGCTGCTGTACAGACACTTGATGAGGAAACAAAATCACAGTTGCCAACACTCCCCGGACTTTCTCGTAATATTCGCAACTGAAGACAAAAAACATTAGGAATTCCAGCGCTTCCAACATGTCGGACAGGCTTCGAAATTCCAGAATCTGTTAAATTTCTTCAGAATGGTTCGTTGTTCTTGGCTTTCGATAGCGGTATAGAGGACACTGCCAGAATCTTAATATTTGCCACTGAAACTGGCTTGAATGACCTCGAAGCATCTAAGTCATGGGCTTGTGATGGCACTTTCAAATATGCTCCAAACTTGTGGACTCAATTGCTCACATTATATGCTATAATTGGAAATTCTTCTGTGCCACGCTTGTTTGCATTGCTTCCAGACAAAGAAGAGGATACCTATCGACGACTATTTTCTGCTGTTCGTGATCTTCGTCCAAATAGTCGCCCTTCGGCGCCCTTCATCTCAATTTTTCACGATTCAAAAGTTGTTGGGTGTCTCTTTCATCTTGGCCAATCATGCTGGCGGAAAGTATGTGAAATTGGTGAGCGCGTGAGATACAATAACGATGCTAATTTCGCAATTAAAATTAAATGTTTTACTGCATTGGCGTTCTTGCCGATTGCAGATGTTGCTGATGCATTTGAAGACCTGTCTGATGATGAAGGCATTCCTGCTGAATTTATCACTTATTTTGAAAGTACTTACATTGGTATTGTGCGGGGACGTGGTGCTCGTCGTAGGAGAAACAATCCACTCTTTCCTATAGAACTATGGAATGTGCATGACCGTATTTTGAATGACCTTCCTAGGTCGAATAACGCTGTGGAAGGATTCCACAACGCTTTACGATCATCGATAACATCTACGCACCCAAATTTGTGGAAATTTTGCAATGCAATTGCAGGAGAAGAAGCATTAATGCAGACGAAAATTGCCCACATTCGACGGGGGGATAAAACTATCAAGAAAAAAAGATACCAAGTTATAAACGCAAGACTGAAGACGTTAGTGGAGAATTATCAAAATGGAGATTCTTTAGATTTTTTAAGAAAAATCTCACATAACTTACATTCATTTTAATTTTTTTAAGAAGAGTCATATATTACATTTAATTTCATCCTTCAACATGTGTTTTTAGTATATTTTAATTTTTTTAAGAAGAGTAACATATTAAATTTAATTTCACCCTTCTATATATGTTTTTTATATATGTAATATTGTAATATTCGTTGTATTCTTCTATTTGTACCCATATGAATAAAATATTTACATTTTACTTATTTAAATCATTTTTTATTTTAAATAATTTGGGATGGAATTACCTGGTGGAATTTACTTTGGTGGAATTTACCATTGGTGGAATTTACCTGGTGGAATTTACCGTGGTGGAATTTTCCACGGTGGAATTTACCTACAACCAAAATTTTATACTCTTTGGTGAAATCGACGAAAATCAAGTCAGTCCATAAATTTACAAAAATACTACAGCCATAAAAATTTTCAGCTTCATATCTAAAGCCAGTGAGACGAACTTTGTGAAGCTGCACTCAAAATGTAAGTGGTTTATGAATATAAAGCAAATGTTAAGTTCTCACTGGCTTATAAACTTTTGTTCAAAAGGTAGGATGAGCGCTAATTGTGAAAAGACCACCAAGATCAAAAACATTAAGAATTCGAAGGCTACTGGACCAGACAACATATCGAACATACACCTTAAACACTTGGGCCCACAGGGAATACTAGCTCTCACAAATATCAGCACATATTCATACCAACACTGTATTATCCCAAACATATGGAAACAAGGTAAAATTATTACACTACTCAAACCAAACAAAAATCCAACAGAACCAGCTTCCTATAACCCATTACTTTACTCTGCACACCTTCCAAAGTAACAGAAAGACTAATCCTACAAATCACCAACCCACACATACCACTATCGCCTACTGAACATGGATTCAGACCTCACCACTCAACCACGACATTACTCACTAACCTCACGCAGCACATTATGGATGGCATCAACTCCAGACGACCAGCTCAACGTACACGATTAGCATCAATAGACATTAGTAAAGCATTTGATGATATCCCACCCTTCCCTCTCATAAATAAAATACTCAACACAAACATGTACAATAACACCAAAAGGTGGCTGAGCAACTATCTTTCAGGAAGATACTCACATGTCACATTTAATGGCAAGTCATCCAAAAACAACCTTTTTCCGAACGTGGTCCCTCAAGGCTCTGTTCTCTCACCAGCACTCTTCAACTTATACATGCATAACATTCCAACACCCATAGATGACAAGCTTACCTTATGATCATATGTAGATGACATCACTCTAACATCCACCCACAACTACATCGACACCGCTACAAATAACCTGCAAACATACATAAACAGTATGCAAGACTGGCTCACACACAATAAACTCAAAGTATCGCCCACAAAATCAACCATTACCTTGCTAACAAGCAACACAAAAGAACACCAGATAACTCCACAGCTTACACTAAGCAACACCAACATTCCACACACTCACAGGACCAAAATACTTGGGGTCACATACAACACATCATTATCTTTTGCAAACCACATTCAGGACATTAAAAACAAATGTACGTCAAGACTTAACACGCTTAGGATACTAACAGGCACAAACTTTGGACACCAGCAGGAAACAACATCAGTCATATACAAACAATATATTCGCTCAGTTATGGACTATGCTAGCCCATGCTGGGCACCCATTATCTCAAACGCACACATAAACACCTTACAGACAATACAAAACGACAAAACAACGCACTTCCTATCATTACAAGAACATTTAGATATGAGGGGAACACAATTCATGGCAGCAGTGACAACTAACCCACAACACCCTTGCAACTACATGTACAATCATGCGCCAACACCTCGCACCATTAAGGTAGCAGCAGAGAGACATTATAACCAAATACTCCATTCCGTACCACGCCCCACAGACATCACACAGTATAGAAAACTCATACACACACACACACACACACACCTAACCCACAAAGCACTGACACGACTCGGTCCGAATGCGGTCCTAGGTGCGAAGCCGCCACCCATTGACAGGTCAGAGACCAGCCTGAGCAGATCGGATCGAGTTAACTTAGCACGATTCCGATGTGGACATCACCTCAACTTACAGATATATAAACACAGACTAGACAACTCCATAGACGACACCTGCCACCTGTGCCTGGACACACCACAAACAATTGAACACATTATGACGGACTGTACCGCTCTAGCACAACAACGAACACAACAAGACATCACTAGTGCGCTGAACCTCTGGTCCACTCCGGAGAGGGCGATCGGTTACCTGCGTGCCGCCGACTTGCTCGATTTGGGTGGGCTGATCGGCTAACCAATAACAACAACAACTTTTAACCTACTTTTAACTAAATGAATACCTGGTTAGGTCAACTGTACGCCCTTGACGATTGGTTAGGTTAGGTCGTGATATTTTCGTTAAAACTAACGAAAATATCACGACTTAACCGAACCAATCGTCAAAGGCGTACAATGACCTAACTGAGCATTCAGTTAGTTAAAAGGAGGTTGAAAGTAGGTTTAGTAAGCCGTGTGAGCCGTATATTTCGGGTTCTCCCCAACAACCTTAAGTGGAACTAGTTTTGCCTCGGTAATACTAGTTTTAGCGAACGACCTTCGTGGCTTCTAATTTTGACTGGTAAAAACTGGTTTTGACGAATATCGGGTTCTTACTGCAACATACATATTAAAATATACATACTTAAACCAACACGAAAGAATATACGAGGGTAATTCAATAAGTATCCGCACTTTTTATTTTAGTGATAATATAGTATATGGAAATCAAAATGAAAAGTTTATTGGCAGACTATAGTCTATATGACAGATATTATTAATACAATGACAGTTCATATACTAAGGATAGAAATATATACAACTGATTAGAAATAATACTGTAATGTCGAAGTTAGGTGGAGCTACAGACAGACGTTTTCGTACCAAGAATTCCATAGGTTAGAAGGTATGGCAGGACTCATGGATAGCTTGGATAATCGGGTTGGTTGGTTTTTTAATTCTTTGCATTAGACTGTACTGAGCACGTCTTGTTACCTCCGGGAAGCTCGGGATATTGCGGGTCGCAAACATTTGCGAAGCCGAGCATCTCGGGAGTAATTTATGTAAGAGTCTAAAAGACCTGTTGTACAGCAAATTTAGGGTTCTGCCAGAACCTTTTTATAATTCACCCAGAGTTGCAGTCCTTATATATTACTGCAAAAAGTACGAAAGAGAGTGTCTTTAGCTTCACTTGTACAGAATCGAAAGTTCCGTATGGTCATATTCGCTTTAGCACACAGGCTTCGAGATTGTTTTCTTATATCTGAGTCACCACTCAAGGAGCTAGTGATAGTTTGACCCAAATACTTAAACTCTTGTACTTCCTCAATTACGTCACCATTCATTTTAAACCTTATATCAGCTGGCTGACTACAGCTTTTAGGATGAAAATGCATAACCTTAGTTTTTGTAACATTAAAAAGAATATCATGTTTCTGCGAATACACATCACAGACTTTTAGTAGCCGATCCAGACTTTTAACAGCGGGACGTATTAACACCATATCATCGACATAAACTAAGTTATTTATCCTTGTGTTATCTATACAACATCCCACTGTTGCCTCATTAAGTGAAGCAATTAATCCGTCAACATACACATTAAACAGCATAGGGGAGAGCAAGGAGCCTTGTCTCACCCCACAAGAGGAGCCAAAACATTCGGATAGTACATTTTCCCACCTAACGGTAATAGATTGGTGGGAATACCAAAATTTCAATAAATTTAATATGTACATGGGAACCTTCCTGTCTTCTAGTTTTTTAAATAAAATATTGTGGTTCACTCTATCATATGCCTTACTTATATCTAGGAAACAGCTATAAATAGTTGAATTACTGTCAGTGTATTTAGATATTGTTTCTTTAAGTACATAGATACACAGGTCAGTTGAGTGGGACCTTTTAAAACCAAACTGATTAGATGTCCATAGGAAATCATTTAATCGGAGTAACAAGAGTTTTTCTAGTAGTTTCGAGAAGCAGGAAGCGACAGCAATAGGCCTGTAATTTTTGCTGGACAGAATGTCTCCGTACTTATTTTTGACCAGGGGCAAGAGATATACCCTCATGAACTCTGCAGGGATATAGTATGAGCAAGCATGGCTGATAAGAGCAATGATATTTTCAGATATACTACGTCATTGGCATATTTTAAGTGCGCATTCGATAGGTCATCTACCCCTGACGCACAACCACTCTTTAACTCTTTAATTAACCTCTTTACTTCAGGAACTGATATCAAAGTATTTTCGGTTGTCCCTCCCACAGGCGTTTCGCTGCAATCTATCTTAAGATTATTCCTACTCACACTGTTAAGAATGTTAGAGTAGTGGTTTTTCCACAGCTTTGCAATTTCATCCTCCCCTGACACCCCATCGATTGTCGGAGGGAGAACACTTTAGAAACCCGTTTGATTCTTAACAAATTTCCAAAATTTGTTTTTATCGTTATTTATGTGAGCTTCACAGGCTTTTGATGCTCGAATATACTCTTCTTCCTGTTTACATCGCCTTATGGCCGCCTTATACTAACCCCTACTTCTACACATATTCATGTATATAGGTCCTAATCTGGGTCTACCATGAAAGCACCACAAATTATAGTGTATATATAATATATACTCATAATAACAAGCCAAACTTAGAACTATATGCTTATTTAGGCTAGCAACAGCATAGGCTTATTTAAGGCTACTCGTAGCTGTCACATATCGTACGAGTAGTGAGCATGGCTGCGCCGCTTTCAATTTGTACTCTGGAAGAACAGAGATCCGTGGTTCGGTGTTTGTGGGCAGAAGGTGTGAAAGGAGTTGAAATTCACCCGCGATTATTGCTCAGTATGGGAATAATGCGTTACCACGGCGAAGTGTGTACGAGTGAATTCAAATGTTCAATGAAGGTCGGACATGTGTGACAGATGCTCAGCGCTCAGGACGACCGTCAACATCAACCAGTGGTGACAAGCAGGAAGAAGCCAGAGCCATGATTTTCGATGACAGAAGATTAACAATAAAAGAAATTGCATCTTTATTAGACATCCGTCAAGGGTCAGCCTATGCGATAGTTCATGACATTCTTGGTTTTCACAAGGTTTGTGCAAGATGGGTGCCCAAACAGTTGACAGAAGAACACAAGCGTAATCGTATGGACGTCTGCTCTCGTTTTTTGGTGCGGTATCATAATGAAGGTGAAAACTTTTTCGAGCGCATTATCACTGGAGATGAAACCTGGATCCATCACTATGAACCAGAAAGCAAATGACAGAGCATGCAATGGAAGCATCCAACATCTCCCGTTGCAAGGAAGTTCAAAACGCAGCCGTCAGCAGATAAAGTTATGTTAACACTGTTTTGGGATACACGAGGCCCTATCCTTGAACATTATCTAGAGCGTGGAACTACAGTAACAAGTGCATCGTATTCTGACATGCTTTGGAATGAGTTAAAGCAAGTAATTCGCACAAAACGGAGAGGAAGATTGTCGGAAGGTGTTATTCTGTTACACGACAATGCGCGCCCTCATACCGCTGCACAGACTAGAAAATGCCTTTAAGGACTTAAATTTGAAGTTCTCAACCATCCAGCCTACAGTCCAGACCTGGCCCCTTTGGATTTTTACCTGCTTGGACCAATAAAAAACACTTTGAGAGGTCAGCGATTCCAAGGCGATGATGACCTGAAGGAGGCGGTGCATGACTGGCTACGCACACAACCAAAAACATTCTTTTGTGATGGCATTAGGAAACTTGTAGATCGCTGGACTAAGTGTATTGAGAAACAGGGAGACTATGTTGAGAAGTGATGTGTTTATAGTCTATCAGATGTGACAATAAAATTGTGAAAATAAAAAGTGCGGATACTTATTGAATTACCCTCGTATATACAAAAGTTTCTCAGTGTATCTCAATGTCTGATGGCTGAGTCAGTAAAGTGGCGGCTCGCAAAATTCGAGTCTTCAGTGGCATGGGTCGAATCTCATCGAAATAGGGTTAATTTATTTCTAATGTATTTAATCCTAAAATTTAAGTTGCTGTTAGGATGCTTTTCCTGATTAGCATAAAATTAATATGCATGTAATTACACTCGGTTTAAGAAAATAAACTGAAATGACACTTAATTGACATTTCCTCCAATAGATGTCACCACCCACTTCAATTAAATTATTTTCAAAGAATCACTTCCTCGAAAAGTATTTCATCAAATTCCGTTTTTGATGAAAATACTGTCATCACCTGAAGGCACTTATTTGAGGAATGAATTTCCCACATGCTCATGGAAATTCTAGTCTAGTGTACATTAGGGTAGATCACTTTTCACTTTTTTTTTTAAATTATAGCTGGTCAAAGTTTTTCCCATGATTTGGTTCAGTGGAAGTACACTGACACCATTTTTACCAAACTCGATCAATATTTAGGGGTCGCGCATCGACCTTGAAAATTTCAATTTTGGAAATTTGGCCAAATTAACAATTTTTTACTGAATAAAGATAAATCATCAAATGACCATATTTTCTGAATCCTCTCAGTGAAAGAAATCCTCTCAGATACTTACCAAGTTGATCGGACAAGTGGTTTAGAAGTTACACTCACCTAGAAATAACATTAAAATTTAAAATACCGTATTTGTCCCCCGTTATGGACGTAATCATAGCATCAGTAGCTGACGCATCCTAAAATCCCAATCACACACACACGCTATGTCTATGACCAATATTTTTACTAATCACAGTTTGCTTTTTACAGATCAACTGTGTCAATTGATTCTTGTTTGATAAGTCTAGAGTCTAGACTTTAGTACAATGGATAAACTGTTAACAACCAGGAGTGGGAAGACTCTGAAAGTTACTTATTCTGGAAAAGAGAAAGCAGCAACAACAGCACCACCTTCTCTAAGGTCAGCCACGGACGTCTTCTTAATTGGTCAGCCATCTTCCTCGATCGGTGGTGCCAAATTGCCAACCACCCATCAAGTTCTCCAGTACTTCTTCTATGCCAAGCAGGAAACTACTGACAGGAAGGCCGCCGTAAAAGACACGGTGGCCAATGTTCTGGCATTTTGGAACATGGCACGTATAAAGACGATCACGAGGCGTAACTGCGAAAGAAAACTGGAGTTACTGTGGGAAGAGTGGCGCTCGCTGCAGAAGAGCAAGATGAGAGACAGTGACGCGGGAAAAGGCAGGGAGAAGTTTTCAGAAAATCTGAACAAGCTCTGGGACATCGGAGCTCCCGATGCTATTGAAGAGATACAGAAAAGTCGACTGCTCTCAGACAACAACAAACAAGAAGATATTAAATTTTATGAGGATCAACGGGGCCTGCGCCAGGCAACAATGAGTGGGAATGATAAAGTGTTCGTTGTCAAGAGAAAACGGCAACTCTCAAGACAACAATCTCGTGATGAGCCAGGCACCTCAAAAACGAAATTAGGAACCGAAGCTGAGAGCGACGATGAATCTATAGAAAGCAGATCATCGAGCAACTCCGAATCACAGCTAGAACCACCATACCGACAGCCGAGAGAATCAACTGTATCAATCAGCCTTCCTCACCGCATCCTCAATGCACCGGCTGTTATTGAAGTGGCTGATCGCTTCCGGATGTCCAATAATCAGGTGTGTATATATCAGTAATGATCTTTCCTTGACAAAGATATAATAGACGTAACGACGGAAAATTTAGTGATTATTTTGTCACATAAAAACCATACGCATCCTTGTCAATTTCCTTTCAATTTCGCACATAGGTGGCAAGTGTCGTGGCGGCAGTCCTACGTTCGGCAGATCCGCCCGCAGACCTGGACAAATTCAGTATCTCGAAGGACACGTCTCGCCGTGGAAGAGTGGCACATCGTTGTGAAGTGTCGACAGCTGTGCAGAAATCCTTCGTATCTCCGAGGCATGCTGTCGTCCACTGGGACGGTAAAGTAATCAAGGTCAGTTTTGCCCTCACCGTGGACGACAGTGAATTAACATGTTCCAGTGACGACAGTGGATTGACATATTCCAGTGGACGATAATGGATTGGCATGTATGACATACGTACGTTTCAGGACTCTCTTGGATCATTGGAGCACCGCCAGGCGATTCTCATCTCCGGAGCTCCCCAATGCACAGAAGGAAAGTTGCTGGCCGTTCCGACTGTTGCTGACGGCACCGGTCTGTCCCAGGCCCAGGCGACCTTTCGTGCTCTCAAAGACTGGGGATGCGAGAACAACGTGATTGGACTGTGCTTCGACACAACTTCCTCCAATACGGGGAGGGTGCAGGGTGCGGTGGTCCGGCTGGAGAACATGCTTGGTAAACCGCTCTTCCAGCTGGGCTGTCGCCATCACGTTATGGAGCTCATCGTGGGGGCAGTGGTCATCACCGCGTTTGGAAGAACCACAGCACCAACTGAACCTTTGTTCCAGTATCTGAGGAGAAGGTGAATTTCAAGTCTAAGGCGCATTTGTTTTCTCCAATGATTTTTTGCCTTCAGAGCAATTGAGATATCAGCGTCCTTCTACTAATGATGTTAATAGCAGTCGAAAAGGGAAACTTCAGTCGTTTTCATGCAATATTTTCATAACTCCCCTTTCAGGTGGGACAAGCTCGACCTCTCGACTTATCGCGAGCTGGAGATCGAGCATTTGGCGGAGGTGACGTGGCTGATGGAGCTCCGAGATGAGGCAGTCAAGTTCCTCGGCACCGCTTCTGGTCTTGTCAGAGAAGACTACCGAGAAGTGGCGGAGATTACACTCCTGGTACTCGGGGCCCAGCCACGTCGTGGCACACACTTCATGCGCCCAGGAGCCTACCATCATGCGAGGTGGATGGCCAAGGTTGGTATTTTGAATTAGAAGTTAAATATTGTATTGCCTTCTGCAAACAGCCATTTGAAGTCCCTACCAGAAAAAAATAAGATAAATAATTTACCATTAAACAAACTTATATGGAGTGGTATCGGTATTTATACATCACAGTGCGTATTCGTTTCAGATCATCTACTACACGAAGCTCCTGATGTTCAGCGGTCAGCTGGAGTTCGACGACGAGCTGGTACAGAAACTTCAGAGAGTGGTACTATTTACTGCACTCCTCTACGCACCTGCCTGGCTGGCGGCTCCTGTCGCAGCTGATGCCCCGCTGAATGACCTTGTGTTGTACCAGCGTCTTCTGCAGTACAGGGCTGTGGATCGCGAGATTGCAGAGGCTTCACTGGCAGTGATCAGGCGGCACTTGTGGTATCTGAGGCCTCAGACCGTCGTTTTCGCCCTCTGCAGTGACAAAGTGGAAGACACTGTGAAGCACGAGATGGCAAAGAAGCTGTGCCGCCTCGCTGTGCCCGAGGACTTCACGTATGACAACGTCTCGGTTGATGACACGACGCGCCTTCCGGACCTGATCGATGAGTCATCGTGGTTCGTGTTCACAGGCCTGCAGGTGTGCGCGTCTACGTGGCTCACTCTGCCGGTGAATAAGTGGGATCAAGATAAGAACTACTGTGATCTGAAGAATGTCATCTCGCATCTGAAAGTTACCAACGACGTGGCAGAGAGAGGGATAAAACTGATAGAAGATTACGCGAACACTGTCACAAAAGACGAGTCACAGCTGCAGGGTCTTCTTCAGCTCGTGGAAAAGAGCCGGAAAGAACTCGGTGACTTCAAGAAGTCGTCACTTGCCAAGATGACGTAGCGCAGAGGGAAAGGGAGTTAGCAGAGAGAGTACATGGCGCACGCCTTAAGATGACGTGTGTTCTAACCACGATTCATACAGTTTTTGAACCTAGTTAGGGGCACCGGAGTAAGTGCCTTTAGTGATATCGGTAAACCGTTTTAATACAAAATACATTTGATCTTTCCTTATTCGTTTTATCTTATCCTAAAAAGCAGACAATGGCAGACAGCATATGGAGGTACGGGGACAAATACGGTATTTTAAATTTTAATGCTATCTCAAGGTGAGTATAACTTCTAAACCACTTGTCCTATCAACTTGGTAAGTATCTGAGAGGATTTCTTTCACTGAGAGAATTCAGAAAATATGGTCATTTGATGATTTATCTTTATTCAGTAAAAAATTGTCAATTTGGCCAAATTTCCAAAATTGAAATTTTCAAGGTCGATGCGCGACCCCTAAATATTGATCGATTTTGGTAAAAATGGTGTCAGTGTACTTCCACTGAACCATATCATGGGAACAACTTTGACCAGCTATAATGTTTTTTAAAAAGTGAAAAATGATCCACCCTAGTTTACATGTCGAAAGTTGCCGCTAAATATATATTTTTGTTTTTAACTTTGAATTTTTAAGGCCAAAATGTATTTTGTGTGTTATTCTTGTCCTATTTTTTAAGGTTTATTATTATGCACACAAAAAAGATTTACCGTTTTACAGGGCGCATTTTTCAGAATAGTTATTATTGAAATTATTGGGAATCGAACCCCCGAACTCAAAGTCTTCTCGCTTGCAGGGAAACTGCAGTATATGAACAGTATTGAATTTAATAATGTCGACGTTCGACCTTATGCAAATCAGTCTTATTCCATATCGACCTTATTCAAGTCGACTTACTTCAAATGGACCTTATGCAAGTATATGGATTTTAAATGAAAATGAAAAGTTTGTTTTATATTCTAAGTGAGATTGACTAAATCAGACACATTTCAGATTTTCAATGAAAATTACTAACCTAACCTAGCGAGACCTAACGTAACCTAGCGTAACCTAATCGGACATAATGTAACCTAACCTTCCTAATTTAAACTAATTTAAAAGTAATTTAAATCATGCATAATCGACATTATGCAAGTTCATAAATTTTGGTGTCAACATTATGCATGCCGACATTATGCAGATCGACACTGTTCCCCTACCCCAAGGAAAACAGTGTTACTTACTGAGCTAACAGTGTTCTGTTTTTAGCGAACTACAGACACTGAGATTGGGAGTTCGACTCCCGATGGTTCTTGCTGGGTAATAATAATAATGCAGAAGTTAGCTCAATTGACTGCGTTCGGTTGGTCTAAGCAATGTGCCAGTTTTTGGATCTCCTCACTGATTATCACTTACAGTTTAGATATTTTGAATAAAAAAACAATTTATTTTAAACTGTTCTAAATACTAGGGGCACTCAATATATTTCGCCCCACCCTTTTTTCTTAGCTAAATAATAGGCCATGGGACTGAAATGTCTTTGGGGTCGTAAGTTTGAACTTTCTGCGCTTCACATAACCGGATTTTTCCAGTTCGAACCTCCCCTCCTTGTATAAAGCCGCTTTTGAACGCCCTTCTATAAAACCGATGGTTAACGCAGTTTCGAAAATGGCGTCTGACAGTGCTGTGCGTCGTAAACAGAGAGCTGTTATCAATTTCTTAACCACAGAGAAGGAAACAGTTGGAAATATTCACAAACTTCTACAAAACGTTTACAGAGATGCTGTTGTTGATCGAAGCACAGATGGACGCTGGTCTAAACGTGTGAGATCATCGGAGAGTGAGAGAGCCAGCTTCGATGATGAGCCACGCAGCGGTCGTCCGGCATCGGCTGTGACATCTCACACTGTGCAACTTGCTAGCAGCATCATTCGATCAAATCGGCGCCTCATATACAAGGAGCGGTGCTGGTTAAGTGTGCGGTCTACCTACGATTCGGCGGTCTACCTTTTAATTATAGCTTCTTATCTTGTTTACTAATTGTTTGTTTACATCCCATTGTCAATCGCCCTTGACGATTGGTTAGGTTTAGTCATGATATTTTCGTTAGTTTTAACGAAAATATCATGATTAAACCTAACCAATCGTAGGTAGACCGCACACTTAACCAGCACCCAAGGAGCTATCACTGGAGCTAGGAATTAGTGAAGGAAGTGTGAATACGATAATTCAGCAACTGGGATACTCAAAAGTGTGTTCACGGTTTGTTCCTCACGAAATGACTCAAGATCATAAAGCCCAAAGAAAAGAAATTGCTTCTGAGTCGTTGGTTCGATACGAGACAGAATGGAATGACTTTCTTTCACGAATTGTGACTGGGGATGAAACTTGGGGTACACCACTTTGAACCTGAAACAAAACGCCAATCCATGGAGTTCCCTTTCATCTTCTGGAACATGAAAGGGGTGAGTCTGGGGAACATTATGAAGAAAGGACAAACAATCAACTCGGAGGCATATATTGCTACCCTACAGAGACTCCAGAGACGTATAAAGAGAGCTCGACCAGAGAGAAAACTGGAAGACGCCCTTCTTTTGAACGATAACGCAAGACCACACAACAGTTTGCAAACAAGAGAAGCCATCACAAAAATGCGCTTGACTGTGTTACCCTACCTTCCATACAGTCCAGATTTGGCACCTTCAGACTTCCATTTATTTGGGCCAATGAAGGGTGATATTCGTGGTCGAAAGTTTCAGAGTGACGATGAGGTTGTTGAGGAGGTTAAGAGGTGGTTTTAGCGGAACCTAGCGGACTTTACCAGCAAGGAATAAAGACCTTGTTTCGAGGTGGAGGAAAGCCGTAGTATGTAACTACTTGTGTACAAAATTTCTAGAACTTACAAGGAAACTTGGAAAGAAAAAAATAGGTGGGGCCCTCGTATATTCATGAGATATCTTAAAAAAATATGGAGTATGATCATTATGAATTTCTTTTGTTTATATTGGAAATAATTTTTGTGGAGTTAAAAACTTTACGAAATGTACTCAAATATATGATTAGATTTTTTTTATGCAGGAAGGAGGGGTCAAGGCGAATGCCCGCGAAAGCGCTCCCCCCCCCACTATAGAAGAAGATTGAGTTCTTATCTGAATATTTCTTTTTTGTAAGATAAATGTATGCAAAGTGTGAATGTACTTATAGATTTCTCACTTCATTACCCTTTTTTTAACTTTCCTATATGCATTCCTTCAACACTTTTTTCCTGTTGACAATGGCTAGCGGGGAAGAGAGAACCCTGAATTCTCCTTCCTATGATTCGCTTTTTCTACTTTTTCTGAATGAATGTTTGACGCATATAAGCTTAAGTATGATATATGAATTTTTCTTTAATTTTCCGGATTTATTTCATTTCGAGACAACTTTACATAGAGCTTGTTAGTCAACACTCTCTCTCTCTCTCTCTTTATAGAAAACTACCGGAGCGACCCGGCGTTGCCCGGGTGGAAGTTGAACGCTATATATATATATACACATGCCCGGTTAGGTTAATTGTGCGTCCTTGACAATTGGTTAGGTGAAGTCGTGATATTTTCGCTAGTTTTAACGAAAATATCACGACTTAACCTAACCAATCGTCAAGGACGTACATCTGACCTAACCGGGCATTCAATAATTTTACCGTAGATTTCGATATATATATATATATATATATATATATATATATATATGAGAATGAACTCAGAATAGTCCCCTGAGGTTTTTTATGATACACACAGACCGTGCATGGAACAAGGAACTCTTCTGGGATAATTAAATCCACTATAGTCCGAATAAGTAATGGTAAATGACAAATACCATGGTTTTTCTTTATCATGATGCTAGCCCGACGTGGGCAACGGGTCACTCGCAAAGAGGTCCCATAAATATAGCTTCCCTCACCAGCTATCTGCAAAGTAGACAGGATCCAGCTTTCGGACATGGATCTAGGGTTTAAAGCAGCCTAGCCCTGCTACATTTAGAACCTCAATATAAGCAAAAGACTCGCTGCCTTCACGTCAGATTGAATACATCAAAGAAAAAGGGGTAACTATTATATTGTTAGCCAAAAACCAAAACTTAAACCTCAACTGGCAGAATTGAGCGTCCACTTTTCAAGGCACATAACATGTCCGTTTCAAGATGGGAATGAACTCAGAATGGTCCCCTGAGGTTTTTCATGATACACACAGACCGTGCATGGAACAAGGAACTCTTTTGGGATAATCAAATCCACTATAGTCCGAATAAGTAATGGTAAATGACAAATACCATAGTTTTTCTTTTTTATGATGCTAGCCCGACGTGGGCAACGGGTCACTCGCAAAGAGGTCCCATAAATATAGCTTCCCTCACCAGCTATCTGCAAAGCTATATTTATGGGACCTCTTTGCGAGTGACCCGTTGCCCACGTCGGGCTAGCATCATGAAAAAGAAAAACTATGGTATTTGTCATTTACAATTACTTATTCGGACTATAGTGGATTTAATTATCCCAGAAGAGTTCCTTGTTCCATGCACGGTCTGTGTGTATCATAAAAAACCTCAGGGGACCATTCTGAGTTCATTCCCATCTCGAAACGGACATGTTATGTGCCTTGAAAAGTGGACGCTCAATTCTGCCAGTTGAGGTTTAAGTTTTGGTTTTTGGTTTAAAATATAATAGTTACCCCTTTTTCTTTGATGTATTCAATCTGACGTGAAGGCAGCGAGTCTTTTGCTTATATTGAGGTTCTAAATGTAGCAGGGCTAGGCTGCTTTAAACCCTAGATCCATGTCCAAAAGCTGGATCTTGTCTGCTTTGCAGACAGCTGGTGAGGGAAGCTATATTTATGGGACCTCTTTGCGAGTGACCCATTGCCCACGTCGGGCTAGCATCATGAAAAAGAAAAACTACGGTATTTGTCATTTACCATTACTATTCGGACTATAGTGGATTTAATTATCCCAGAAGAGTTCCTTGTTCCATGCACGGTCTGTGTGTATCATATATATATACTGTGTATATATATATATATATATATATATATATATATATATATATATATATATATGACATATATATATATATGACATATATATATATGACATATATGACATATATATATAAATGACAATAGGAATAAAAATAACAATAGGAACAACAATAGGAACAACAATAGGAACACAATAAGCGAACAAGAAAATTTTTTCAACATCTCAGACACCTTACGAATGCTAAATGTCATCCACATGCAGTTGACACAGCTGGAAACCCCCGAGCCAAATCGCTACCGGGCAAGAAGCTACCAATACAAGTAGGAGGAAACGGATCTCTTTCGGAGGATCATAGAGCAACGAATCAAGCGATATCGAAGGAAAACGAACTTGAAATGCACAAGGGGCAACGAAAAACAGAGAACATAAAAATTGTCCTGGCTAATATTCAAGGAATAAGACCAAACTAATCACTCAATAAGGTTTCGTACCTGAAAGGATTTATGGACGAAACAAGGGCGGACATCGCATGCCTCACAGAAACTCATCTTAAAGATTGCCAAGGAAATTGTGAATACTGCGAACATTGTATTGATAAGAAAGAGATAAATATAGAGGGCTTCAACTTACTAAGAGCGGATAGAACGACGAGACGGAAAGGTGGCTGTGCTATATATGTACAGGAAGGTCATATGACAGAGACGATAATAAGTAAATCAAACAGCTATGTGGAACTCCTAGCAGTGAAAATAGAAAAACTAAACTTGATAGTAATAGTTATCTATAGACCTCCAAGCACCCCAACCGAAAAATGCTCGGAGGCCATTGATGACATTAGAAAGCTAATAAAGGCCATAAACCCTCCATCCCCCAATATAATGATCTGCAGAGACTTTAACTTCCCATTTATAAAATACAAAAAGGTGAATAGGAATATATATATTCACCAGGACAAGGGGGGCACAAGAGAAGATCAGGAACAAGCAAAAATGTTGATGGCTCTCACAAACGAGTTTATGCTGACACAGGAGATAACAGAAAATACCAGTAAAAATAACTGCCTGGATCTGGTATTCACGAATAACACGAACTTGATTGCTGATAAAAATAACCCCAACCATTATCTCAGACCACAACTTAATCGAGATATCAACAAATATGATGGCAGCATTAGAAGACAATACACATATTGTGGAAAGAAGTAAATTCGGGGCCTTTAACTTAAACTCGAAGACTATAAATTGGGAAGCAATCAGATCGCACATGGCCCAAATAGAATGGAGAACAATTTTCGAGAATAAAACAACGGAAGAAATGCTAACAACTTTGGAGGAAAAAACGCTGAGAATTTTAGAAAAATATGCTCCGAAATCACAGCCAAAAGGAAAGAGGAGCTTGCTAGAAAGGCAAAAGAGAAACTATTCCGCAAAAGAAAGAGAGTGTAGGCGAAGTTAGGAAACTGCGGAGATAATGGCAGGAAAATAATAAAAGAAAAACTGGAGGGTATCGATAGGGAAATACAAGCCCTGATTAAGGACCATACAGAGAGGGAAGAGGAAAAGGCGGTAGAAGCAATAAAGGAAAATCCAAAATACTTCTATAGCTATGCAAAAAGGAAAACAAAAACGCGCGCCGCTATTGGGCCCTTAAGGACGGGAAATAATGAACTAACCGACGATCCAAAAGAAATATCTGATACATTGAGAGCTCAATATGAATCAGTTTTCAGTACCCCAAAAAGTGACAAAGCGATACCTGACATAAATGCATTCTTTGAAGAGGAATTGCAAGGAGAGTATATAACAGACTTTGAGTTTACACCAGAAGATGTAGCGAGAGCTATAGAACAAATGAAACTACATTCAGCTGCAGGTCCGGACAATTGGAACGCATTATTGATTAAAAACTGTAAAAATGAAATAGCTACACCTTTATACTGGATATGGAGAAGATCCCTAGGCACTGGGGAAATACCGAGCATCTTGAAAAGAGCAAACATTGTCCCTATATATAAAGGAGGGGACAGATCTCAAGCAAAGAACTATAGACCAGTGTCATTGACGTCCCACCTCACCAAAGTATTTGAAAGAATAGTTAGAGAGAAAATTTATGATTTCCTGGAGACACGGGAAAGATTCAACGAAAATCAGCATGGATTCCGATCAGGTAGATCATGCCTATCACAACTAATAGAGCACTACAACAATATCCTAGATGCATTGGAAGGCAATGACAACTACGATGTTATATACACAGATTTTGCTAAAGCTTTCGATAAATGTGACCATGGTATAATAGGACATAAAATTAAAGACATGGGAATAACAGGCAAAGTTGGAAAATGGATCTACAACTTCCTTAGTGATCGTCTGCAGGTCGTCAAAATTCAAGGTATATCATCATCAGAATCGGAAGTACGCAGCTCAGTACCACAAGGGACAGTACTGGCCCCACTCCTGTTCATTATCATGCTAACAGACATAGACAGCGGAGTAAACAGCAATAGTATAGTAACATCCTTTGCAGACGATACAAAGATCAGCAGAAAAATCAGCGATGTACATGACGTGGAGGCCTTGCAGAGGGACACGAACAAAATATACAAATGGTCAGAAGACAACATGTCATTCAACGCCGAGAAATTTCAACTCTTGAGATATGGTAGAAAAGAAGAACTTAAACAGACTGCATATTATGCTTGAGATAGACAGAAAATTCAGAGAAGCATGAAAGCGATTGATCTCGGAATAATAATGACAGATGATGCGAAATTCGAAACACAAAATCAGATAGCGATAAATAAAGCAAAAAGAGTCGCCGGACAGGTTCTAAGAACGTTCAAGAGAAGGGACAGGACAGTAATGATTCCCCTGCTAAAAACACTGATTATACCAAAACTTGAATACTGCTCAGTTTTGACGTCCCCATATAAAAAGGAAGAAACTAATAAACTAGAAGAAACGCAAAGGCATTTCACAGCCAAGATTGATGGCTGCAAAGAACTCAACTACTGGGAAAGACTACGTAAACTAAATCTGTACTCACTGGAAAGAAGAAGAGAGAGGTACATCATAATTTACATATGGAAAATGATCGAAAAACTGGTACCAAACCTAAAACTAAACCCAATTACCATTCAAACAACACTGGAAAATAGGAAAGGCAGAATGTGTAGTGTTCCCAAATTAAAAGCACGACAAGGGACCTCCTCAACCCTGAAGGAAAATAGCTTGGTTGTCAGGGGGCCAAGACTTTTCAACCAGCTTCCTCAGGACCTCAGAAACGTAACGGGGGTCAAAGTTGAAGTCTTCAAGAAAAGACTGGATGCCTGGCTCAGGACAGTACCAGATGAGCCGGGCGTGCCTGGCTATGTACGGTGGAGAGCGCAAGAAAGTAACTCGCTCCTCCACCAGGCCAGACCTAGAGGCGGGGCCACCAGCTTGACCTCCGTGTGAAGAGAGACCAACACACGAAACAACATAAGGTTCATAAGGTGAGGTGTATATATATATGGCCTCGGAGGCCAACGCCACATAGCTTATAAATGAAAACGAAAATGAAAATGAAAAGGTTTATTGGCAGAATATAGTCCATATGACAAATATTAATAATACAAAGACAGTTCACATACTAAGAATAGAAATATATACAACTGATTAGAAATAATACAATAAAGTCAAAGTTAAGTGGAGCTACAGACACACGTTTTCGTACGATGAATGCCATAGCTTAGAAGACATAGAGCAGGACTGATGAATAGCTTGGATAATCGGGTTGGTTGATTTTTTAATTCTTTGCATTATACTGTATTGAGCACGTCTTGTTACCTCCGATCCAGACTTTTAACAGGGACTTATTAACACTATATCATCGACATAAACTAAGTTATTTATCCTTGTGTTATCTATACAACATCCCACAGTTGCCTCATTAAGAGAAGCAATTAATCCGTCAATATACACATTAAACAACATAGGAGAGAGCAATGAGCCTTGTCTCACCCTGCAAGCGGAGTTGAACATTCGGATAGTACATTGCCCCAGCGAACGGTAAAAGATTGGTGGGAATACCAAAATTTCAATAAATTTAATATGTACATGGGAACCTTCTTGTCTTCTAATTTTTTAAATAAAATATTATGGTTTACTCTATCATATGCCTTACTTCTATCTAGGAAGCAGCTATAAATAGTTGAATTACTGTAAGTATATTTAAATATAATTTCATACAGTACAAACCTACACAGGTCAGTTGAGTGGAACCTTTTAGGAGATAATCATTTAATCGGAGTAACAAGTTTTTCTAGTAGTTTCAAGAAACAGGAAGCGACAGTAATAGACCTGTAATTATTGCTGGACAAAATGTCTCCATACTTATTTTTGACCAGGGGCAAGATATATACCCTCATGAACTCTGCAGGGATATACTAGCTATGAGCAAGCATGGATGATAAGAGCAATGATATATGCAGACATACCACGTTATAGGTATATTTTAAGTACTCATTCGATAGTTCATCTACTTCTGACACAGAACCAGTCTTTAACTCTTTAATTAACCTCTTTCCTTCAGGAACTGATATCAAAGTATTTTCCCTTGTCCCTCCCACAGGCGTTTCGCTGCAATCTATCTTAAGATTATCCTTACTCACACTGTTAAGAGTGTTTGAATAGTGGTTTTTCCACAGCTTGGCAATTTCATCCTCCCCCGACAGCCATCGATTGTCGGAGGGAGGCCACTTTTGACACCCGTTTGATTCTTAATAAATTTCCAAAATTTGTTATTATCGTTATTTATGTGAGCTTCACAGGCTTTTGATGCTCGAATAGACTCTTCTTTCTGTTTACATCGCCTTATGGCCGCCTTATACTGACCCCTACTTCTACACATATTCATGTATATAGGTCCTAATCTGGGTCTACCATGAAAGCACCACAAATCATAGGTGTCTTTCGATTCCCTCTTCAGGGGGGCAATAAAATCATTCCATCCAGGAATAATCTTAGTATGATAGTTGTAAGATTTAATCAAGGGGCTTCCTGCGTCTCTTAACAGGGATATTATCTTACTATAATACCTATCTATGAGTTTACAGTGAGAATCATTTGCGCAAGGATTATTACAGGCAAGATGCAAAATTTCTAAATTATTAAAGAGGTGACTTGTTCTGTCTTTGTATTCTATTCTCTGTTGCATATTACCATTAGACCAATCGACGCGATTATTCTTACTTATTGAGTTCTTGTTAAATCGTGTTGCGCATAAATTGGTAAAGTTAATTAATATTTCTAATGGTCTATGATCAGAAAGAAGGAAATCATGCAGAATATGAACTCTAACAATTCTATCCTTTAGATTATTACTAGTGAGACAATGATTAATCCACCTGGTGATACCATTCATATCACTAGCATATATAAAATTACCACTGGTTTCCCCTAATACATCTACATCACTTATACTTAATTTGGCCGACTCGCACATGTTACCCAATTCTACAAAGAATTTCGAGTTCACATGCCCATTAAAGTCCTCCATCATTATACAGTAAGAATATTTGGGGTTATCTGATAATGACCTAATTTTATACAGGAAATCAATGTATTCATCTACATTACTGCCGTTGTTTTATGGTAAATAGCAGTTTACAATTAATATGCAATCATTGTTCACTTGTAATTCAATGTCTAACAACCTTACATTATCGCTTGTTAAAAGTTTTCTATGTTTTGACAAATTTTTCCTTATTAAGAAAGCGACATCACCAAAAGGTCTACCGTACATTAATTCATCTGACAAGTCTATTGCTGATGACGCACGGTACATAAAGTCATCATGGATGGTAGAGAGGAATTTTAGCTCTTTCTTAGGTAGCCAGTGCTCCTGCAGGAGTATCAAATCTGCAATGTCACAGATTTTATGAACATCTACAATTGAATTCCTTACTGACCTTACATTATATGAGACTATTTTCAACAAGTTATCCGCCATGACTGATAGAAAATTTATTATTATTATGATTATTATTATACACAGTACAAATTTCAGGCATTACAGTTAGGGCGCATATTATTATTATTATTATTATTATTATTATTATTGTTATTATTATTATTATCATTATTTTGACTGTTATCAAATCCCCTGGAAAAGTGAATAAACCCCTTAACAATAATACCTTCTGGCCACTGACTCATATTGTACGGGTTGAATTGCGAATTTACACCTCTAATTATTACTTTAAATGAGTTATAATAGAGAGATTTTGTGTTTAGTTTATTAACTAACAATATATTGTGTTCACCAGACTTCTTTCACCATGTGTCGAATATCGCTTTCCTCGTTTGAGAGCTGAATTCGCGACAAAAAAGAGGGTGAGATTCCTCATCCGTGGCCTTGCTGCGAGGACAGGTTGAGGAACTCTCCGTGAAGATCGTCTGTTAACCGTGACCCACCCGTCCTCTTCTCTCAATCTCCCTAAGGCAGGGTTCGCCTGCCTGGGGGATGGATGGCACGACCTTGTGGAGATAGGAGGCCCCTCCCCTACTCTGTGGCTTGGTGAGGGTCTGTTAGCGGTGTTTGTATCCTGACGGACGCGCGTGCCCCTTCTTCTTCGGTGGGAGCGGGGAAACTGCACGCTCAGCGAGGCGTTTGAGTAATCGAGCGCCTCTCCTCTGCAGTCGAAGGTAAAGAAGAGGGGAGTGATGCTTCGTCTCTTGGCATCGGACAGTCCCTGTTCCTAATATTAATGTTGTCGAAGGTGTTGACACTTACCATCTGTCGATCCATTGTGAAATCGGGAGCAGGAGTCCTTTCCTGAACAGGAGGGCGGTTGACCGCTTCCCCTGCAGGCTGCGTTTCCACCCTACATTCGGGGGTGGAGTTGGGAGAGAGAATTTCGTTTGTCTCGCTGCCCGACGCGCTTCTTAGGGTTCTGACTTGTTGAACGATTTCCGAGTAACTAGGCTTTGGGAGGAGCGTCTCTTTCAACGCATCTATCTCTGACCGAAATTGTTCTAGCGAAATCGCATTTTTCTGATTTAACACCACGTGCTGGTGTTTCATTTCAATTAACGACTGTTGTACCTCATTATACTATTTCAGGAGCACCGAAACGTCTACATCACCCATAGAGATTACCGGTATTCTATGGAAGTTAGTAACGTAGAAGGTAATATTGTTCTCATTGTCCCGGAGGGTCGACACTTTATTTATAATGTCTTTTAGGACATTCTTGTTTCTAGAATTACCTCTACGAGTTGGGAGGGTAGCATTGAACAGGGTGTTTAACTGTACCTTCGCATGTTCTATTTCTTCCAAATCATAGAAATCATGACAAACAAATACGAGAAGGTCTGACCTAATATAATCTACTTTGTCAAATATAAAACATATATAACCATAAGATCACGATCTTCAGCAGACGATCCCACATGTCGGGGAGCGTAGATAGTGGGGGTGGTTCGGGTGGAGGTGGAGGGAACGCCGATAGGGGTCCCACTTCTCGCTCTTTTAAATAACGCTCCAGATACCACCGGTTCAATGCCCAGACGAGTTATTTTTGGAGCGAAAAGGCCATATACAAAGTTTCAAAAGACCTTTTCGTCAAAGAGTACACAAATAAAATAATATCTATAACATTGATAATAACAACAGCAGTAACAACACTTCTGGCATAAGTTGTTTATTGAGAAAAGTGTAACAGTGATCAATAATGCACAAATTCTTGAAAATGGGTTTTTGTGTGACTAATTTACCAATTAATTGACTCATTTAAAAAAGTTATCAGTCAAAACCTTAATCATTCAACAGCCGTAATATATACTGTATATATATATATATATATATATATATATATATATATATATATAAGCAAACAACCACAGGAAAAAGGAAACACAAAGTCCGAGCGCTTTCGTGATATATTCACATTATCAAGGAGGAACAGAAAATAGACGGAGATTACAAAGTAAATGAGTTAAATAGACAAGCAAAAAATTCACAATCGGCACCTCAAATTAAAGGCCTTAAAGCCCTCTAAAGATTTTTTCAATTGATAACATAATCTGTAGGCTGCTAAATTACTAAATATAAAAGAAGTATACTGTATAGATGAAATTAGACAAAAAACCAATACAGAGAACAAAAATTATTATAATGGTTATTAACACTAATATTTAATTAAAGCAGGCAATTAATTGGCAAGAATTTAATGAAAAACGAATAGATAACGTAGCTAACAAATAGATAACATAATCTGTAGGCTGCTAAATTACTATATAGATGAAATTAGACAAAACCCCAGTACAGAAAACAAAAATTATTATAATGGTTATTAACACTAATATTTAATTGAAGTAGGAAATTAAGTGGCCCGAAATTAATGAAAAACAAAGGGAATGTTGCCATCGTCTTACAGATTATTACAAAATTTCTACAAACAGTCTGGAAAAAAAATTGTTTTCCCAAAAGCAACCCAGTTCAAAAGTCCAATAAACCCCCAGCAACCAAAGATTATACACGAAAGAAATATTACAATTAAAAGAGACACATAAGAATGTTAACAGTTCTTACAATAATATTTATTTATTTAACCAGGGCAAACCATTAAGGGCAAGAATGCAGTTAAGAAAACAGTAGGCCCTTCGCCAGCTTTCTGACAATGCACGAATCTAATTTGTACAACCCAGGGCTAATATTAAGGACCAAATCCGCATTATTCTTGATCACACTTGATTCCAGTATATTTCTGCTAACAATAGATTTACTAAACCTTAATTTGGAAGCATTTTTCCAATCAATGGGATGATTAGTATCTCTTACGTGAATGAAAATGGCGTTAGATTCCTGGCCACTTCTTATACTGTATTGATGCTGTTTAATACGTAACTCAAGGGTCTTACCAGTTTGGCCAATGGGTTGCTTTTGGGAAAACAATTTTTTTTCCAGACTGTTTGTAGAAATTTTGTAATAATCTGTAAGACGATGGCAACATTCCCTTTGTTTTCATTAATTTCGGGCCACTTAATTTCCTACTTCAATTAAATATTAGTGTTAATAACCATTATAATAATTTTTGTTTTCTGTACTGGGGTTTTGCTAATTTCATCTATATAGTAATTTAGCAGCCTACAGATTATGTTATCATTTGTTAGCTACGTTATCTATTCGTTTTTCATTAAATTCTTGCCAATTAATTGCCTGCTTTAATTAAATATTAGTGTTAATAACCATTATAATAATTTTTGTTCTCTGTATTGTTTTTTTTGTCTAATTTCATCTATACAGTATACTTCTTTTATATTTAGTAATTTAGCAGCCTACAGATTATGTTATCAATTGAAAAAATCTTTAGAGGGCTTTAAGGCCTTTAATTTGAGGTGCCGATTGTGAATTTTTTGCTTGTCTATTTAACTCATTTACTTTGTAATCTCCGTCTATTTTCTGTTCCTCCTTGATAATGTGAATATATCATGAAAGCGCTCGGACTTTGTGTTTCCTTTTCCCTGTGGTTGTTTGCTTATTAATAAGGTCACGTGTTATTTTGTGATTTTAGTGCATATATATATATATATATATATATACACACCTTGTTTTTGGCTCTTTTTTTCTTCTGCGGAGGGGGTCACTTTTGCGGGCACTCGCCCTTAGCCCCCTCCTTCTTACATATATATATATATATATATGTGTGTGTGTGTATATATATGTATGTGTATATATATATATATACACGGTGTCCATAAATGTTTACCCTGAAAACAGTATGCTCTCATGTTTTAATGACGAATCTTACATCGTTTTCTTTTTGCAGGTGATCTCGTACACGCATAGAGTTTCTGTGCTGGTGTGTTTCGTCTACCGCATTCGCCGCCTGGAGCGCTGTAGTAGCTGTTCAGTTAAGATGGCGCTGTGACAGAGAGGGTACAATGTGTTGTGTGGCTTGCAGAAACAAAATCTCCTGTCAGTGTTCAGCGAAGGTTCAGAACAAAGTATGGAAAGAATCCACCTGATGTGAAGTTAATTAAGTCGTGGATGAAAAAATTCTTGGAAATTGGAAACGTTGAAAAGGGAAAGAGCAGTGGTAGACCATCAGTTTCCGATGGGACGGTGGAAAACATTCAAACTGCTTTCACACGGTCACCAAGGAAATCGGTGAGACAAGCTTCATGCCAACTAAAGATACCGAAGTCTACGGTGCACAAGGTGTTACACAAACGTTTGAAGTTACACGCCTACAAGATACAAATTGTTCAAGAACTGAAGCCTGATGACCGTCTAAAACGTGAACAATTCGCTATTGACATTTTGAACAGCATTGACGAGGATAATGACTTCTTGTTACGTGTCTGCTTTTCAGACGAGGCTACGTTTCATCTTAGTGGTAGAGTCAACAGACATAATGTGCGTATTTGGGGATCGGAAAACCCACGTGCCGTAAGGGAGCATATTCGGGGCAGTCCGAAGATCAATGTCTGGTGTGGACTAATGCATGACCAGATAATTGGTCCTTTCTTCTTCGCTGAGAACACTGTTTCCGCAACTGTGTACCTGGATATGCTCACCAATTACGCCATCCCCCAGCTGCAGGACAGGCAGCCAACTGTCATCTTCCAACAAGATGGGGCACCCCCTCATTGGGCGCATGTTGTTCGTGAAACTCTCGACACAACATTTCCAAATCGATGGATTGGCAGGGATGGGCCAATCCCATGGCCCCCAAGATCACCAGACATTGCCCCGCTGGATTTCTTTCTCTGGGGTCATGTTAAAGATTTGGTTTATGCAACAGTTGTTCCAGATATCAGGACATTGCGAGAACGCATTACGGATGCAGTTGCAACAGTTAACCCACAAATGTTGGAAAATGTGTGGCGTGAGTGTGAATACCGTTTAGACATTTTACGTGCCACTAGGGGTGCACATGTGGAAGCTTATTAAGTTCATTAACTATGTATCAAAACTTTGTATGTTTAGCTACTTATGATTAAAACTGTGTTTGAATACGAGTGTTTATTTAAAAGTTATAACATGCTTTAATCAGGGTAATCATTTATGGACACCCTGTATGTATATATATATATATACACATATTGTGTTGAAATGTATATATGTGCGGCATGCGGGAGGTGCCCCTCAGGGCATTGGTTTTTGCGCGTATGTAGGAGAATTACGACTTCTGATTGAGTGAGGCCCATGGTGTAGTGGTTATCATATCTGACCGGCAATCGGAAGATCCCGGGTTCGATTCCCGGGTGGTTACCTCATTTTTTAATTTGTTCGTTCTCCCTCCTCATCTTGCGCGGAACGTTCTTCTATACAAGCGTCGTTCTTTACGTTAATTATACTGTGTGTTGTTTGCAGTTGAAATGTATATATGTGCGGCATGCGGGAGGTGCCCCCTCAGGGCATTGGTTTCTGCGCGTATGTAGGAGAATTACGACATCTGATTGAGTGAGGCCCATGGTGTAGTGGATATATATATATATATATATATATATATATATATATATGATGGAGGAAGTAGGTGCTAAGGCGTAAGGGCGAGCGCCCGCAAAAAATTTCTCTTCCATAAAAGGAGAAACACGAAATCTAGGTTTCCAAGGCTCAACGTTGTCATTTATTTTTTTACAAATTTTTGAAGTTTGTATAATGTGTAAAATACATGTATGTGTAGTGACGAATAAAGGGAGAAGCATGTGTTTGAGAGCATGCTGGACTACTCACACGGTAGATGAGACACGGTAAAAGATCATCTGAGGAGGACAGTGATAGGAGAAACAAGAGTTCCAGCACTCCCTGTCGCCTGCCTAACGTCTTCCCCCGAAGTACTTCCCTAGTCGACTGGTGTCTACGCCCTCTTCCTCCTATATATAATGATTTATTGTTAATGATAAGGCTGGAGTCACCAATTTATAGTCACTCTAGGGTCACCAATTTATAGTGGCCTACGAATCACCGATTTTATGTTGCTAAGAAACTAGGCTTACTATAATTCGGAATAAAATGATATGAAATTAGGGTCACCAATTTGGGCCTACTGCCCAAACAAACAATATTTAAATAGGAGAGAAAAATTACCCTGTTGTTTTGTGTTTAATTAGGAAAATAAATCAATTATTTGTTCACAGCGATTAACAGTTCAATAAAGGTATTTATAATGATTCACAAAGATATAACGGCATTTATATTATGCTAAAGATGACTGGGTATTAGCAATAAGACATGGTTATACAGTCTAATTGTTAAGTAAGTACAATGATGATAAACACTAATTTAGGTAGGCTAATGACATGCCGAGTGAACACAGAAATAAATAACGAAGCCTATTGATAATAGGAATAAGGGAAATAATGCCCGTACGGTTGGTATAGTAAATGGATTAGGCCGTTAAGAATGAAATGCATAAAAGATCAATACGATATTGGTACGACACTTGAATAGGCCTGCTGCGGTTTTAATGAGAGAGTTAGTTTTCCGGTTGTTTGCGTACACTTGGATATAGCCTAAACGCGATGCACGATTACACTGTGTAAGCTTCGTGTGAATTGCTTTAGACGAAGGCAAAGGAAGCTTACTGCAAATGATGAATACTCTGGAGATTGAAGAGCTACTTGGCGGTTGACCGTATTGCGTTCGCCCCTGCTGACCTTGGAGACTGTAGACTAGGGTGCCACACTCTATAGGGGCAGTTTTTAGAATTTGGAAATTTCGAATGGCCCTTAGTCATATTGTTTGGTTGGATGAGAAAACCCTAAATATGAAGTTTGAGCCCGATCGAAGTACATTTAGAGGTTCCGCATCGACCGTTTCTGTTGTACCGTGTGTTCGAAATAATGGATTTATCTGGGAAACCTGTAACCATGGCACTATTACATATATACAGGGTTGAAAAAACCATGGTTTAAAAAAAAACAAAAAAAACAATGGTTTAAAAAAACAAAAACAACTCAGATAACTCAATTAGGTACTGGTACTCAGAAATTAGAATTGCTGACTGTCTCATTTTTTAATTGGAAGATGTTAGATGTAAGAAGTGCTAACTTCACAAAAATGAAAATAAACCTAATAACAACATTTATATTTGTAGCTACATGCGTTTATAATGTAATTGATACAGGTAACTTCAATCCTTTTATGTGCAATGCCACTATTAAATAGGCCTGCTAGTGCAAGGTAGCTATATTATATACTACCGTACATACTAGGCTACCCTGAACTGATGGTTTTTAGGTCTTATCAATATAAATATAAGTTTTAGTTTTAGAGCTATTAGTTTATGAATTAAATAATTTGTGTGGTAAAAATTGAAATTATAAAAAAAACAAAAAAAAACAGAAAAACATGGTTTTTTTTAAATGGTTTAAACCATGGTTTAAACCAATGGTTTAAACCATTTGGGTTAAACCAGCCAACCCTGCATATATATTGCTATAATTTATGCATTTCATAAATTTAAATATTTATAATTAATATTTGCTTCTCATTGTATATATTTTCACTACTTTTCAGCATTGAGATCTGGCAACAGCGCAACGCCGGGTTAGTGTGGTGAGTCACACTGTCACAGTCTTCAGTCAATCAGTCTCCTTCACGCATTCAACGCGTGATCATCTCGTGATGGCTACCGCAAGCTCACTGAGATCCAAGACCGAGATATGGCTAATCGGACACGCCAACCCAAGCCCCCTAACGGGAAACAGGTTACCTTCAAATGGTAAAGTGCTTCGATGGTTTATACAGTTTCATAAGGTGCAAAAACAACTTCTAGCCGAGGCGGCGCGTAATGTGATCGTCGAGGTGTATACTTTCTGGGCTATGGCCAGAATCCCGACCATGACCTCCAAAAGCGCCGCGCAAAAACTGCTTAGACTTTACGACAATTGGCAGGCACTGCAGCGCAGCCGGAAGCGGTCCGGCGCCACAGGTTAGGCAGCCAGGGCGGCCTTCACCGAGGGACTCGATGACATTTTTGACGTGGCTCTCGACAACGCCCTCTCCGTCATCACCATCCAGGAGGATCGCGACTTCCTTCTTGCTCAACGCGAAAAGGGTCGCCGTGGTGTCATGTCTGGGGTGGACAAAATCCTCACTGGAATTGAGCAACGTGCATCCGCGCGTGAAGCTGCCAAAGAAAGGCAACGCCAAAAGCAATCAGAGCAATCACTGGCAACAGCAACCCTTACATCATCAAACTCGTCGTCGTCGCCTAATTGCTCGACAGAAGAGGAAACCAATCTACCTACAAAGCGCCGTCGCAAAAAGAACATTATGACTCAAGACCTAGCGTCGGCACTGGACCGGACCAAAACAAGCAACCGTGGAGCCGTTCAACTCATGAAAGCAGCTGCTTCCAGTCTGGATATTCAAGACACAGATGAACTGGCTCCCAGTCACGAGACGATTCGGCGTTGGCGATTGCGTCATCGAGGGGAAATCGCCAAAGAAGTGAAGATGACGTTCGATCCCAGTGTCCCGCTCATCGTTCACTGGGACGGGAAGATGGTCTCCGACTTCAGCGGCAAGAAGGTCGATCGCCTCGCCATAGTCGTGTCCGGCGACGGCGTCGACAAACTTCTCTCCGTGCCGAAGCTGCCTGCTGGAACTGGTCGCGCCCAAGCAGATGCTGTGCTGAACTCGTTGGATGACTGGGGAATCGCTGATCGTGTCGTCGGGCTCTCCTTTGACACGACAGCTGCCAACACGGGCGTCGTTTCGGGTGCTTGCGTCTTCATCGAGCAGGGCCTTCACCGCCAGCTGCTGAACCTGGCCTGTCGGCACCACATGCTAGAATTGGTGGCAGAGAAAGCCTTCATCGAGTTCATGGGCCCCTCCTCTGGGACCCTTGATCGCGCGTTTCAAGGGTCACATCACCAAGGGCCAGCCGCGGGACGACTACCGAGAGCTCCTGGAGCTGGCGATCATAGCGCTTGGAGGCGTCCCCCAGCGAGGTGTGCGCTTCATGCGACCGGCCGCACTCCACCGCGCCCGGTGGATGGCCAAAGTGATATACGCCATCAAGCTCCACCTCTTCCGGCAGCAGCTCCCCATTAAGGCTCGCGAGGCCTGGGGCATCCTGCGCTTCGTAAACTTTGCGCTGCTGGTTTACATTCCGGCCTGGTTTACGGCGCCCCTTCCCGCCGCTGCCCCTCGAACTGACCTGGCGATGCTCAAGGCGCTGGTTGACTACGACAAGGTGGACAAGGACGTGTCCAAGGCTACCTCCCCTGTGTTTCGACGACATCTCTGGTACCTGAGTGAACACCTGGCCGCCCTCGCTCTCTTCGATGACGACACTCCGCTGGAGGAGAAGAGTCGAATTGCGACGACCATCAAGGATGTCGAGGGCACCGAGGAGCCATCCAAGCGCATTGCCCTGGACGTCTGCCCGGAGGAGCTCGAGCGAAAGACAGTCGCAGACTTTTGCACGACATCCAGCACGCTTCTTTTCGAGCGGCTCGCGATCAATACTTCTTTCCTAGAGTTGGAGCCGGCTACCTGGTCGAACAATGCGTCCTACCTGGCGGGGAAACGCCGTGTCTCTACGTTGAGCGTTGTCAATGTCCGGGCGGAGCGAGGGGTCGCGCTGATGCAGAACTACAATCTCGCACTCACCAAGGACGAGGAGCAACGGCAGTACTTGATGCAAGTCGTTGAGAAGCACCGCAAAGAGCACTCGAGCGCCCGCAGCGGAAATCCTTAACGGGTTTGGGAGTACTTTATGGTATATTTGAATTTGCTTCATTTTATAGGGTGTTACTCCTATTAATCCTGTATAACAATATATAATCGTATATACTTTATTTCTTAGTTATTATTTTGATTTATATGGCCAGTAGGCTCAGTATATTACTATGATTAATACGGAATAAAATGTTTTTTATTTTAATAATATTAAGTTGTTTTGTTGCAATAAAACTGAAATTGATTTAAGATTTTGTATTATTAATAACATTACACACAGAGAATAGTATCCTGCTACCCAGGCATGGTGGGACAAGTTTATTCCAATTAATTATGAAATAATGTTGAACAATATTGTTAAGGTGTTTGCACTGTTTGCTAGTTGCGTATTGTGTTGTTATAAGCTGGTTGCCGGTTGGTGTGGTTTGGATTACAAAGCATAAACGTATTAAGGTGAAACTTTGAAAAAAAACTTTTGAACCGCGACAAAAATATTAATATAAAAAAAAATATTGGAGATGGAATAAACTTAATGCTATGGAAATATAGCTGTGACTGTCCTCTACGCCATGGTATATGGTAGCATTTATATTGACATTGTACATGTTACTTTACCCCTTGGAGCTGGAGCAATTTCTTGGAGAAACTCATAACTTCTGACACGTGGTACGCCAGAGATGGTCGATGCCGAACCCCTAAATATCCTTCAATTTGGCTAAAATTTCATATTCAGGGCTTTTTCACCCAACCTAACGATCCCACAAAGGGCCGTCCTAAAAATCAAAAAATTATTTTCATGTGGCAACCTACAGTGTAGACCTAGGTGAAGATTGACCGTATTGCGTTTGACTGAAGGTGACCTTGGAGACTGTTGAGCGCCTGTTGGAATACTTGTTGAACGGGCGCCGATCGGGTTGTGGTGAAGGATAAGCGAAGAGCGAAATGGGTTTGTGGCTTGTAGCTTAATAGGAGGTTTACGGACCTGGGTCTCGAAGGGTGTTTCTGTAGTCAGATTGGCCTAGCCGGCGAGAGGATGAATGTTGACAGCCGGTAGCGACTTCTGATAAGAGGCCAACGGAGCACCTACAGCGGTGACGTTCTTTCTTGCAGGTTGGAATTGTAGAGTCGCCTCGAGTATTGCTTCGTTCTTGTATGGTTGAAGTGTGACTTGGAACTGAGGCCGGCTGAGGTCGTGATAGCGCTACGTAGAGAGTAGATTCACGAGGAGACAGTAACGAGCGGAGTGAGGGCGAATTCCAGTGAACTCTGCCTTATATAGGCTCGTAAGACGCTAACTTTTCGCGGGCCTTTTTGGGAAGACACAAGCGTCCTTTTGTTTCTGTTTCCTTGAACACCACGTGTGTTTTTCGCTTCCTGATGATTCTAAGATGTCTGCAAACGGCGAGGAAGAAGGAAATTCTCTGTCTATTTCTATTTCTACTCTCTCTCTCTCTCTCTCTCTCTCTCTCTCTCTCTCTCTCTCTCTCTCTCTCTCTCTCTCTATATATATATATATATATATATATATATATATATATAAACATATGTTAAGCCCCGTTTGTGTAATTGCTCAATTCATGAAGCGAGCAATATAATTGCCTATTTCATGAAATGGGCAACTTCCTGCCCATTACATGAAATGGGTATTTATATTGCCCAGTTCGTGAAATGGGCGGAATTTTGCTTGCCCATTTCATGAAATGGGCATCTGTATGAAGGAAAATTAAAATTTCGACTGAATCATTTATTACAAAAGTAAAACATTAAAAAGAGATAAAGCAAGTGATAATGATTAGTCTACATTCTCACAGGATTTATGACTGTGACAGGCGCTGTTGCAACGAAGATTATTTTTCAACCATAAACATCGTTTAGTTAGACAATTACTTCTACAATGGCACCTTCTGAACCCTTGTCTTCCACAAACTCTTTGTAATTTAACGATTTCGCGAATGCTTAGTTTGTTTGAGGGAATATCACTAGATTTAAGACCAGTATAGCGAACAGATTCAAACTGATTCATTGAAAGTTTACCATTTATTACTCCGACTTTTGTTCCTACTGTGTAGCCACCGTCGTCCTTAGCAAGAATTATACCTATTATATTAGGAGGATCACCTTTACTACGATCAAATTGAGATACTGTAACTGCTACATTATGACCAACGTCGACCACTGGCAACGTTTTTTTACTTCGCGTCAACATTTTTTCTGCTTGTAGTACTATGCCCTCATGAGCTTTTTGTCGTGCAGCAGGGTGTACAGCAGCATCGTCTTCTGATACTTCCTTAGATGATACTTGCAGCACGGTTGTTTCATGCGCAGGCGAGTGTTCTGGCTTAGTGGTGGTAGTGCAGGTGTTTCAGCAACATTGTCTTGTGATACTTGCTGCACGGCTAGTTCATGCGCAGGCGAGTGGTGTGGCTCCAGCGGTGGTGGTGCAGGTTAGGGCGGATCGAAAATGAGGTTTTTAAACTTTTTTTCGAAATTCAAATATGGCTAGTGCGGAAAATATGTGGGTGCTATAGATAATGACTGTGCATAAATATTAGTCCTGCGAAATTATATCTTCAGGTGCCACAAAGCCGTCGAAAAAAGTGAAATATAATGATTTTCTTATATTCTGCATTAGTACAATAACTGAAACTTACTTGTTATTATTATATATTAAGTGTTCCAATTACCAAAATAGTTACTGAATTACGCAGCTCTTAGTTTATTTAGATTTTAGATCAATGTTCTTTTGATTAATGATCTAAATAATCCAGAACTCACCACGAGGAGGTGGCTGCGTGTCGAGCTCCACCCATGCCCTCCCAACCACCCATCCTTGCGCATGTTTTTTTCTATTAACGTTTTATTTAAACTTTATATTCAGCTTTACTTTCGAATGATGGCATTTTTTTACGTGACTGAAGTGTTGATCTTATGAAGCCATCTCGCGGTTCAATCCAAATACTTTTGATGATGCTTCAGTCACTAATTTTACCATTCTTTCTACTACTTGTGTATGACAAGGGAATTTCTCGAATGGAGGGGTACTCTTGTTTTCTATGAATTCTTCAATCTCATTTTCTGTCAGGTGTCTTGTCACAGGTGGTTCAGTGACAATGCATTTTTGCCAATTAATTAAATCAGTATAATCAGTAGCTTCAAATTGAATAACAGGTACTGTGAAACGCCTCGCAACTTTTTCCTTGTTTGTTTGCCTTGCTTTCTTTATTCGCCTCCACGCTAATTCTCTTATGGCGCTGCGGTCATCATGAATCATTGATGCTAGAATATTTTCTGGATTTGCAAAAAATGCATTTCTTTGTATGACAGGGTTTACAATATCCTTTACTTCGTCATTCAGTGTTCTTGTTAGTTCAATAGTTTTGAAAACATGTTTTGAGCCATTGACAAAAGACGTACTTTGCTTAATAGAAAACCACATTGGGATGCAGACCTTCATTATAAAAGAAGCAATGTTCACGAGGTTCTCAGATGGACTTACAGTTGAAACGTATAGACGAAGCAAACGATTTGCTGTAGTCAGCCATCGTGAATGTGCCATTTTGCCTGGACTACGATGAGCAAGATCTGGAGAGCAATATCCCTTTGTTATGGCCTGATGAATATCAATTAGATATTTTTGGTCGGTGCTAAGATCTTCACAGTCTACAGTTGGTTCCTCAGCATCAATCCTTTCAAACTCGACAATAGGAAGACTCTCACAGTTCTCTAATTCCCTGCCAATAGGACCGGTGAATCCGCGGGGGCCAGATGTTTTTCCATCCAGCTTTGCAACTAAATGGCGTAATGGCAATTCATTGGCATGGAGCTGGCACACTAAATGTTGAACTGGCTTCTTCAGCTTCAATTCTATAAGCCTTAAACGCCTCCCTTTTCTCCAGTGTTGACTGCTGCACCATCGCATCCAATGGCAACAAGGTTTTCCAGGTTCATGTCATTATTTCCAATATACTCAAACATTCCTTTACATATTTCTTCAGCTGATCCAGAATTCACAGAATAATGGCCCAAATAATCTGAACCAGGTTCTCTCACTAAAGTGATATGTTCTTCTGTTACCTTCTTCTGATATACTTTGGACTCTTTTTTTTCTTGGAAGTGTAGAATCTTTTCGACCATCAAAATAGATTCCTCTGATTGGGACCTGATTTTGATCTTTCATAATTTCTGATCTCTTCTTTTGTCTTTCTCTTCTGATTTTACTCCTATCCACTACTTCAGATGTATTGTCAATAGAAACTTCTCCAATATCTTGCAATACTGCACTAACAATGAATGCTGCAGCTCGATCTGAAACTGCAGTCCTGTCACAAGCAGTAGCCACTGAAGGTAGATTTGTAGTTTTCCTTTTCTTGAATAATTGTTCTTCAGGTTGTTCGAGCTTTCTCTTCGAGCTAACTGGCTCTGGAAATGTATCGTCTGATATTTCGCCAGATTCACTTTCACTATTTGATGTCGATGATGATAATTCAACATTTGTATCCTGCAATTTCTCCTATGAAGATTCTTTGGTGAGCCTCACAGCTTCTTTTTGCTTTCTTAGCAACGTAGATGCTTTTTTCTTTGAGAGTGTAATATCTACTCTATCAATAAACAGTTTTCTTTCACTCCTTTGATCTAAGAGGAACGTCACTTCTTCCTTTGGAACCGTTTTTTCTTTGGGACAAGAACATTGTGTTAGTACTTTGCACTTGCACGCTGCAATGTCAAAAAGTTTCGTGTGTGCTTCTTTTTTGAACATATCAATCTTTGCTTTGTAAGCTTCAGAATTTTTTCTGCTTTGGTATGGCTTCATAATGACACGATACTTTTCGTGGTAGCTTCTGAACATTGTTTCAATTCGCCGTCTGACAGAATTGGGACGGAAGCACTTTCCCAAATTGTTTTCAATTTATCAACAACTTGTTCTAATATTTGAGATATTGAAGGATCTTTATTAGTATTCTGTTTCAAATCGTTTCTTACAAACAAGTAATATTTAAAAACTCCTTCGTATGTAGGAAGATTCCTGTGCCACAAATCTTCCCCCATACCAAACATGGGGCACTCAGTTGAGGCCCTGGTTGATTTTGCACAAACTCGAGACATTTTGAAAGTATACAAATCTGAAAAAGAAAGAGCTAATATCAATTATACGTTAATTTCAGTTAATAGTACATGGCAAACTTAGGGCAACACAATACAGAAATGCAAAATATATAAGAAATATAGTTTAGACTATCTGAGTAACGCCAACAACAGAACACCCACCTGCTACGAGAGCGACAGCTACACTGAACCGAGGTACTCACGTGACAGCTGAGTGAGCTGACTATAGAAAACTGTTTTTAGAGAATAGAAACTTTTTTTAAAGGTTGACTGAGCTATTTTTATACAAGTGTGAATAAATTCTTGTCTATTGTGCATCGTGGACTCTTCTGTAATTATTGGTTAAAATCTGCTTTTTTCAATTTTTTTCAATATTGAAGGTCATTGTGGCACCTGACGATATTAATGTTATGATTCTAAATTTATACCAGCTTATTTCCTCACTACTCCACACATTTTCCACACTAGCCAATTTGAAAATTCGAAAAATGAGTTTTTCACTCCGCCCTAGTGCAGGTGTTTCAGCAGCATTTTCTTGTGCTGGCAATGTTTAGGCGTTGCAAATGGGCAACTTACTGCCCATTACATGAAATAGGCATTTATATTGCCCAGTTCGTGAAATGGGCGGAATTTTGCTTGCCCATTTTGTAGAATTGTATAAGATTTTAAAGGTCATACACGTGATTGCCCATTTCACGAACTGGGCAATATAAATGCCCATTTCATGTAATGGGCAGTAAGTTGCCCATTTCATGAAATAGGCAATTATATTGCCCAGTTCATGAATTGGGCAATTACACAAATGGGACGTAACACATATAAACCTAATAACGGCAGGAAATTTTATAAAATTAAAAGTTCGCAAGAAATTCTAAAATAAAATCCGAATTACGTACGTTTTCAATTCATATATAATGGCCACTTTTTCATTTCGAAAGAAAATAGGACAACCGAAGTGGTTGCTGGTCAAAAATGAACTGAAAGCGAATATAATTGAAATATTCTCTAATAGATGGCGCCACTCATTCAATAATATAAACTACATTTTTAAGAACCCTCGTTTTGTTAATCAAGTAACTAATAAATTTTAACAATGTTAACTTTCAGTCTCATATATTAACAGAGGAACATTTGTAAAATAATTAACAAATATAGCTTTGTCAGCTGATCTATAAAAATATCATCCATGTTAACCCTTTAATGACAGATTTTTTGTTGGGTTAAATTATGATTGCGTGTATTTCAAACGTTACCAGTTTGTAACGGTCGTCCTGAAAGGGTTAAAGATACTAATTTCGTTGTCAAATTAATAATATTATTTTCTGAGTGTATTTCCAAAAGAATCTACGAAGAGTGATCAACTTTTTCTTTTAATGAAAATTTGTTCACAATACCCCCCCCCCCCTAAAGTCAATTGAACGTAGTTAATTTAATTATTTAATAAGTTAATTGAGGCTCATTGAGTAAAAACTTTATTTACACCCTGTATAAAAATAGGTAGATAGCTTTTAAGAGACTTTTAGCCAAAATACATCCATTCCAATAATTTTTATATTCCTTTTACGCAAAACGCATTACCCAAGAACCGAATATTTTCGAGTTAATGTTCTCTACCAAATGACGGCAGATTGTATGTTAGTCTTTTTTACTTTCTTTTCCTTTATAAAATTCTCTCCCAATACAAAAAGGGTTGCTATTACCGGCTTTCAGATTCAATATTAATGCATTTGTTAATGCATCTGAAATTATACTGGACTTCATTTGCATATGCGTTTGAATACACAGGCGAAATTAAATATTTTCCTTGAGATTTGCATTTAAACGCATTATCCAATACTTGAACAGAAGTTTGGTTATATATATATATATATATATATATATAATCATGCGGGTTGCTTCTACAGAGCTTCAATTTAATATTTAGGAAAATCCAATGACAAGGAGAAATGTAAATGCCATGAAAAGTCTTCTTTAATGCGCAACGTTTCGAGCAATACGCTCATCTTCAGGCTGTATGATAACAATGTGAAATTAAAATCAATAATTGAATGAAAAACAAGACAAAGAAAATTTCTATAACCTATTCATAAAGGCAAATTTTAAAAGACTGAAAAAAGAGGGTTAAATTCTAAGTTATACAGATTTACATATAAAATTAAGAAGCTATTTTTAAATACATATAGTAAATGTGAAATTAATACACTGGAAAAATTAACAATAGTACACTGGAATAATGAAACTAACTAACCTTTCACTGCAATTTCCGAGGCTAGACTGATTTAAGCAAAGGCAAACGAGAAAACATAAGATAAGATAAGATAAGATAAGATAAGATAAGATGGTGAGGGCGATTGGGGAAGGGGGGATTATAAGGAATTGGGGAAGGAGGAGGGATTATAATAAGTTTAAAGGGACAGCTGAAGAGTCAACATTTAGCGTTGACTCTTCAGCTGTCCCTTTAAACTTATTATAATCCCTCCTCCTTCCCCAATTCCTTATAATCCCCCCTTCCCCAATCGCCCTCACCATCTTATCTTATCTTATCTTATCTTATCTTATCTTATGTTTTCTCGTTTGCCTTTGCTTAAATCAGTCTAGCCTCGGAAATTGCAGTGAAAGGTTAGTTAGTTTCATTATTCCAGTGTACTATTGTTAATTTTTCCAGTGTATTAATTTCACATTTACTATATGTATTTAAAAATAGCTTCTTAATTTTATATGTAAATCTGTATAACTTAGAATTTAACCCTCTTTTTTCAGTCTTTTAAAATTTGCCTTTATGAATAGGTTATAGAAATTTTCTTTGTCTTGTTTTTCATTCAATTATTGATTTTAATTTCACATTGTTATCATACAGCCTGAAGATGAGCGTATTGCTCGAAACGTTGCGCATTAAAGAAGACTTTTCATGGCATTTACATTTCTCCTTGTCATTGGATTTCTCCTAAATATTATATATATATATATATATACAAAAATCGTGTTCACGTCAGAAAATAAGTAAATACAGAATATAAAGCATGGCGACATTAATATATAAATTAGTTGCCATGGAAACATTACATTTGTATATTGCGTCATAGCAATCGTGGAAATTTTTGCTTAACTATTCTTATTTTATACCCATTTGACATTTTAGATACGTCCGAGCTTGAAATGTTGTTTCAGAACTAAAGAAATCGTACATACGAAACTATTGTGTAGGTTATGCGGTTATAGGGCTTGCGGAGGTAGACAGAACTTAATTAAATCAAACCGGAATTAATCGATTCAAACGTCTTCTTCTGCAGCATTATTACTCCCATTTACATGGGGTCGCTGTTGCGGATAGTTCTCCTCCACTTCGCCCTATCCTGCGCCATCTCCTCCGTCAGGTTCTTCTCGATCATGTCCATCCTGATGCGATCTCTCCACCTCATCCTCGGTCTTCCTTTCTTCTTCCTCCCGGGCACTTCCATAGATAACACCCTCCTACCAACGTAGTTCTCGTCCCTTCTCATTACATGCCCATTAGGGTGTATCATGCTCAGGTCGAATATTGAAATACTTGGAATTTCAAGATTGGCAGTATGTATTCCTATGTAAAATTGAATTTTAAGCGGGGTTCGTCTTCTGCAACTTTTGCGGAAAATCGCATTTAAGTGTGCAAAATCGCACTTTTTTGTCGAAAAATGGGATTTTTTGCCAATTTCAAAGACTTGGTAGCCTCAAATGACCTTCATATGTTCAATATTGTTCACATACACCCTTAAGCATTTCTAGGGGCAGGCTTGGACCCATTTGAGATCAGCCAAAGTGGTTTATAACCACTAAAATAACCAAAATCACCCAAAATGGCCCAAAACTAAGGAATTGTATGATTTTTAGTCTCCTATACACCACATTTTTAGTCTCCTATACACCACATTTCGCGGCATTTTCTTTTTTTTAGAAACGCCTCCACCAATTTTTATTTATTTTCTTTTCGGCATCACTGAGTGTGATGGCAGCTGCCCCCACCTTTCCGAAAGCTGTTGTGACGTTCAACCTTTTTTTTGCAATTGCAATTCTTCTTTAATATTTGTATAAGTCCCTCCTCCACCCCCAACTTGTAATAATATGCTGGTCAACTGAATGTTTTGAGATTTTTTCTTCTGAAAGCATCTTGATTTGTCTAGTAGGTCTTGTAGAGATCTAAAACATGTTCATCATGTCTTGCTTTGACTTGAAAACTGGCAGCAATTCTCTGTGATCGATCCTAGCACGAACAAAACCATCTCTTCTCTCTTGCCCATACACTGCATGAGCTGCAGCTGAAACTTCCTGGACTGCTCTTTCAGAGCTTTGAGTGTGAACTGAGAAGTTCTCCACTTCAACTGGAGACCTGAGAAACTCCTCAACTTCTCCTCTTGACATCTTACAAGTGAAGAGTGGCCCATACAGTTTCTCCTTATCCCAATTAATCAGAGTAATTGGAGAAGTGGCATCAAAATTCAGTTTAGTGTTTCTATGAGTTCTCAGACTCATGTCTCCATACTCAGACTTACCTCTGATCTTCTTGATCATCTCAACCCCCCATGCCCTCTCCTCCTCATCCTCACTGCACAGGAGAGAGGCAATGAGGTTCTCACTGTGAGCATGATATGCTCCACGAACTATCACATGAGTGGTTTTGTTCCTGACTTCGGAGGTCTGGCTTCTCAGCAGTCCCAGAGCGATCACAATATGGTGAGGTCCATACCTCATGTGGTGCTTCACCTTGATCTCAAAATATATCTTGAAGTAGAAGTCCAGGCAGAACCTCAGCAAAACCTCCAGCTTCTTCAACACCTCCCCCTTCAGACCATGCTGCCTCATCCACAGCATCAACAGAGCCTCACCTGTAGTCAGCCAGCGTGACTGATTCAGTGGGCCACACTTCAGACCAGCAACTTCCTTGCTCAAATCTCCTGTCTTGAGAGCTTTGATCAGTAGGTGGCAGTTCTTCTGGTCAGTGCTAAGGTTCTGTACAATGTCTTCTGGCAGTTCAATTATATCTTCTTCTCCTGGCAGAGCCTTGAAGCTAAAGTTGACAGGTATGTCATTGATCTTCTCCAAAAGTTTTCCTATTGGGCCACTGAATCCAGACTTATTCGTGTAGGGACCATCAAGCTTGATGATCATGTGCCTGAGGGTGAGTTCATTAATATGTAACTGGCATATCAGCCAGTGACACTTGTGACCTAGCAGTCTCTCCAAGTGAGTGATGGCTCCTCCATCAGGTCCTGTGTTTGTGTTGGTGGAGTCACCACCAAGGACCACAATAATATGTTTAACACCATGAGCACTAATCCACCCAAACAGAGCCTGAGCTATCTTCAGTGCAGGTTTCTCATTTCCTTCGTGTTCTTCTGGTGTACAATGGAAGAGATACTTCCCCTCAGGTTCCCAGGTAACACTATAGTGCTCTTCAGTTGTAATATCAGGATGGAAGCGGTCAGTTTCTTCATTGTACCTCATGATCTTTGTCTTCTTATCTTGTTTTCCATCAAAGAAAATTCCCTTGATCTCCTCTCTCTCTGTCCTTTTCTCCAGGGCCTCCACCGAGGCACCCATTACAGACTCCTTGCCCCTCCACATCTTCATCCTGTCAACAGCTAGATATGCCTTATCAGCAGATAGATGGCCAGCTTTGATGAGGTCTTGCAAGAAACCAGTTACAATGGCTGCTGCAGGAGAACCTGACTGCAGCCGCAGCAGTGCTTGAGATATCCATGTAGTTCCTCCTGGCAGAGGTGGAGACTTTGCCAGTGTTGACACTGGAGCTTGTTCCTGGTGCAGTACTGGAAAAATCTGTGTCAGCAGTAGGAGCTGCTCTGCCTGGAGACTCTTGCAAGGAAGTCACCTCATCTTCATCATCATCATCACTATCATCATCTCTAAGCAGTAGCTCCTTTTCTTCTTTCTCTTTTCTGTTTCTCTTCTCAGCTGCCTTCTATTCTTCCTCCTTCCTCTTAGCAGCCTTCACCTGCTTCACTGTTTCCTTCACATCAACAGATGCCATCCGGAAGCCAGAAACGTCTGAGGTTTTGATCCTCTGGTAATGGAGCCACTCTAGCTCTAGCTTTGGAATCTTCTGAGGCAAAGGACAGTCACAGTTGACATGAACCGTAGCAGCACAGCCAGATGCTTCAGTTCCACAGGGAGTGATATCATTTCTGCAGGTTGTTATGTCAAACAATGTATCAAGTTCAGATATTCTCTTCTCTCTCTTTGCAGCCTCCACTCTGCCATTCACTAAGTCAATCATTTCATTCCACCTGACAAGCATCTTCCTGGCAATGGATCTCTCTTGAATGATCACAGGAGGAGTGAACTTGGCATTGCTTTTGCGCCACTGTGCCAGTACCAGTGATGCCAAGTCCTTAGCCAAATCTTGCAGAGGGTACTGAGCTCTCTTCATATCATCCAGAAGCAGCTTCTCTTCCTGGAGGAGGATTCCTCTCTGAAACACGGCTTTCCAGGTTGGAACTTCTGTGGGAAATAACTGCTTGCCTGGACCCAACAGATCACTCAGCTTTGAAGCAGAACTTTTTCCGCAGAAACCAATGCCCCAAGGGGCACCTCCCTCTTGGTTTTCACGTTTACATTGAAATTGAAATTCTCATCCATTCGTTCAGTTCGTTTCAAATGTTCCGTGCGATGATTCCTCATTTCACGAAGGTCAAGCTTGTCGGCCCTCCTCTCGAGTTGGCCTGGTGAAGTAGTAAGTTGGTTTCTTGTACTCTCCACTTCACATAGACAGGTACGCCCGGCTCATCGGGGATTGTTCTGAGCCAGGCGTCTAATCTTCTTTTGGAGATGCCCACCGCAACACCACTGGTGTTCCTTAGGTCTTTGGGCAGCTGATTCAACAGTTTTGGTCCTCTCACACCAAAACTATTTTCTTTCAGGATTAAGGATGTTCCATATCTAGCCTTTAATTTGGGAATACGACACAGTCTTCCTTTCCTACTTTCTACTATTGTCTGGGGAGCTAAAGGGTTCAGAGTAAGATCAGGGACTAGTTTCTCCATTATTTTCCAAGTGTAAATAATGGTGTATCTCTCTCTTCTCCTTTCAAGCGATGGCAGTGAATATAGGTTTAATTCGCCTAACCTTTCCCAATAATTTAGTTCTTTGCATACATTGATCTTGGCTGTGGAGCTTCTCTGAGTCCCTTCTCGCTGTTTAATGTCTTCTTTTTTATATGGGGATGTTAGGACTGAGCAGTATTCCAATTTGGGTATGATCAATGTTTTCAGTAGAGGAATCATTATATTCCTATCCCTTCGTTTAAAGATTCTCAGTATCTGTCCCATTATTCTCTTTGCTATGTTTACTGCTATCTTATTTTGTGTTTCAAATTTCGCATCATCAGTCATTACAACCCCTAAATCTTTTGCTTTAAAATTTCTCTGAATTTCCTGTCCATTTGGGGTATAATATTCCATGGATTTTAGGTCTTCTCTTTTTCCGTACCGTCACAGCTGAAATTTCTCAGTGCTAATCTTCATATTGTTGTCTTCCGTCCATTTGTAGATTCTGTTCATGTCTGTTTGTAGAGATCCTATATCCTCTGGGTTTCTTATTTTTCTACTGATCTTTGTGTCATCGGCAAAGGATGTTACTGTGCTGTCTCTGGTAACGTCCTCATCTATGTCATTTAGCATGATTATGAAGAGTAATGGAGCTAATACTGTTATTTGTGGTACTGAGCTGAGGACCTCTGATTCTGATGAAGATACTTCCTGTACTGTAACGACTTGCCGCCGCTCACTAAGGATATTATATATCCATTTCCCTACTTTTCCTGTTATTCCCATATATTTCAGTTTATGTATTATGATTCCATGGTCACACTTGTCGAACGCTTTAGCAAAGTCTGTGTATAGTACATCATAGTTTTCATTACTTTCAAGTACATCAATAATGTTATTGTAGTGTTCCATTAGCTGTGATAGGCATGATCTGCCTGACCGAAACCCATGTTGGTTATCATTTAATTTTTTCCGAGTTTCCAAAAAGTCATAGATTTTCTGTCTAATTATTCTTTCAAATATTTTCGTGATATGAGATGCAAGCGACATTGGCCTATAGTTTTTGGCCTCGGATCGATCTCCTCCTTTGTATATTGGGACTATGTTCTCGCTCTTCAGGATGCCCGGTATTTCTTCCGTGTCTAGTGATCGTCTCCATATCCAATATGGGGGCTCAGCGATTGCCTTCTTGCAGTTTTTGATTAGTGTGGCATTCCATTTGTCCAGTCCTGCCGCTGAGTGTGCTTTTAGTTTTCCTACAGCTTGTGTAATATTATCTGCCGTAAAGTCGAAGTCCGTTATACTTTCCCCTTGTAGTTCTTCTTCAAAGAACGCGTTTCTATCGCATATCAATTTGTCAGAGTTTGGGATACTGAAATATGATTCGTACTGAGCTCTTAATATTTGAGATGCTTCTGTTAGATCATCAGATAAAGCCGATAGTCGCATGGTTTTTCGACTTTTTTTGCAAAATTATAGAAGTACTGTGAGTTAACCTTTATCGCCTTTATAGCGTCGCCTTCTTTTTCTGTATGCTTCTCAATTAGTTCCTGTATGACGCCATCGATACTCTGCAGTTTATCATTTAATATTTTTCTGATTTTGTTATCTTTACAGTTACTTAATTTTGTAGTCACTCTTTTTCTCTTTCGGAACAATGACCTTTTTTGCTTTGTTTCTCGAACCTGCTTCTCTTTCCCCTTTGTTATATTTTTGGGACATGTCTTTCCACAATTTCCAGCGTCTTTTCCTCTAAAGTCATTAGCATCTCTTCCGTTGTCTTGTGCCTCGAAAATGGTTTTCGAATCTATTACTTCCATGCTGGATGCAACACTTTCTCAGTTTATAGCTTTGGATTGAAAATTAAAAATTTCGAATTTGCTTCTTTCTGTTGTTCGTGTTCTTTCCTTTCCTGTTGCTTTTATATTGGTTATTATTTCAATAATGTTGTGATCCGATATTATAGTTGGGGATATTTCTACATTATCAATTAGGTTGCTGTTGTTTGTGAATACCAAATCTAGGCAGTTTTTTTTTGTGTTTTCTGTTATTTCTTTTGTTAACATAATTTCATCAGTTAGAGCTAGTAGCATTTTTACCTGTTCCTGGTCTTCCCGTGTACCCCCCCTTGTCCTGGTGTATACATATATTTTTTCCTATCCTTTTATATTTCATGAATGAAAAATTAAAATCACCACAGAGAAAAATATTTGAGGTTGGAGAGTGTAGATCTTTCACTCAGTTTCTTACCTCTGTAAGGGAATCTGAAAATTTTGAGGTTGACGTATTTGGGGGTCTGTACATTACAATTAGTACCATATTTAATTTTTCAACTTTTGCTGCTACACATTCTACGTAGCTGTTTGAAGTACTTTAGTCATTTCTGTCATATATCTTTCGCGTGTGTAAATAGCGCATCCTCCTTTACGTCTCACTGTCCTGTCGGCTCGGAGTATGTTATAGTTGTCAATTTGTATTTCTTTTTTGTCAACACAGAGCTCACAGTTTTCACAGTTCGCCTGGCAGTCCTTTAGATGGGTTTCCGTGAGGCTTGCAAAGTCTGCTCGGCTTCTTGCATGAGTCCTTTCAGGTATAAAACTTTATCCTGGGAATGATTTGATTTAAGGCCCCGAATGTTGGCTAGGATTATTTTTATTTTTTCTCTTATCGTTTTCGCATACAAGTGGTGCTGATTCGTTTTCCAATGGTGGTGCCGGTTTCTTTGCTTTGTGGTTCTCCGAGAATTTGCCTCTTTTTATCTTTGTCGGTACCTGTTGTCCCGATAACGCATGAAGTGTCTTTGTGCGTGCCTTCTGTCCGGCTCTCGGTTTCCTATATTTGTCAGCTGACTTTGTATTTGCTGGATAGTATTTCGCAGCTGAATTGTGTTGGCTACGTCTAAAAAATTGGTACCTTCTTTGATATTCGTTTTTTCCGGTTCACCCATTGCGTTCCTTTGAGGGTGGTGGTAACGGTATTTTTGTCCGTATTTGCACCTTCCATATCTTGCATAGGTGTTGCAGACAATAAGATGGTGGAACTTGCACTTCTTTTCAAATTTGCAATATCCACTTGTGTAATGTGTGTTACATAATGTGGGATATATATATATATATATATACACTATAAACTGTAAAAAACGCTGAAATAATCAGGCCGTTAATATTAGTTATGGAGTCAAATAAAACTGAGGTCTTATCTTTAATCATATAATAATTGACTGGCAATTTGTGTCCTCAAATTCACGTAGAATCTGAAAAATATTTTGCCATTTCACAGTATCTGCTTCAATTTGTAGACGTAGTATTTTTTTATTTATTTTCCGGAGTTTGCGATGGTGATAGAGGTTTTGTCTCGTTTGATTCGCGAATTCTGTATTAGATATTTAGATACGTTATCTCGCACTTTGCTTGAACGAAGAGTTCATCTCACGATAGGAGAGATTTTTCTCATTTAAATTTGAATTTTGGTTTGTTGATAATTAATTTAGCGCATTTCTGTCATTGTTTTTGATGATTTGTCTCGTGTTTGGTATTCAATAATTGCGTAAAATACTTGCTGTGATTAAAGTGTCGGAAAAAAGTTCGCCTAGAAACCAAATCTCCTAAAAAGTATAAAAAGTTACCAATTAGTAGTGACTGGGTTGTGTTTTGATATTTTATTAACGTCACCAAAACAGAATAAAGTATGCAGAGAAAAACGTAATGTGTTTTGGGTTTTAGCATTTTAAAACCCATAATTTTTATGCGTTTTAGAAATTTTATAGTGGCGCTCATAAGTATTCGTACAGAGAAATATTTCAGTTATATTCGTACTTATCTTTTGTACCATGCATACGATAGTTATGAAAAGTTTACTGTTCGTTTGGAAAATTTTAACAAATAAAAACATTAGTTTGATTCCAACATATAGGAGAAGGGGGTAATGGCAATCAGTGGGTAATTCCGCTCACCCCTAGCCCTCCCCTACCAAGGGACATACAAGTGAAATAGGTTGCTATCGTTACCGAGCAGCATTGAGAAATTAGTAGCACGTGGTAATTGGTCGTGGGAGGATAACACTGGGTAACAAAATTTGAAATATTTTCTGTTTATTGTGATTTTTCTGTCGTTTCTTAATGATTTCGGGGCGCTGATTCCAAAAATGATATTGGTTTTGCTCTATCATCAACCGTTTCAAAAATATAGGTTATCACACTTTTCATATGGCAAAGTATATAAAGAAGGCTAACATAAATATTTTCTGAAATAAAAACACTATTGGAAATTAATGTTTACTGAGCCAAAATTGTTTGACAAACCCAAAATGGTGCAAAGGATATAATATACATATATCATGAGGAGAACCGATAAGAGAATAACAAGCCTCGTTATGCAGTGTGCGTTCCTTAAAAATGCACTGAAGAACGCGACTTCCGCGTATGAACATTCTTATCCTTTCTGATCAGCGACCATACGCAGTCTCCCATCATGGAAGCATCCCAATGGCCCTGGTACCTTTTCTTCATCGTTTGAATATCTTGATGGAATCTTTCGCCATGTTCTTCACTCACATCGCCCAGGTTATCACGAAAAAAGTCTAGATGTGAATGCAGATAGTATAATTTTAAAGACATACGGCACCCCATTTTGCCATAGCACTTAATCAAGTTTGACACTAACTCCTTATAGTTTGGTGCTTTATGGTTGCCTAAAAACCTACGAACCACATCACGGAAAGCACACCAAGCCTCTTTTTCGATCGGAGTCATCTTGGCTTCAAGGTTCTTTGAATTCAACAGCGCCTTGACTTGTGGTCCTACAAAGATGCCAGCCTTGACTTTGGCCTCAGAGAGTTTAGGGAACATGACCCGAATCTGTTGGAAAACTTCCCCTCCAAAATCTAACGCAGTTACAAACTGCTTAATTAGACCCAACTTAATATGGAGAGGTGGTGGCAGAACTATGTCAGGCTTCACAAGAGGTTCCCTGAGTACATTGTACTTTCCTGGTTGCAGTCCTTCACGTGGAGGCCACTGAACTGTTTTATAGTGCTCAGTTGAAGCCCTGCTATCCCACAGGCAAAAAAAACATGAATATTTAGTAAACCCTCCTTGTAAACCTAACAGGAAACTAATCATTTCGAAATCACCACACACGTCCCAGTTATATTGTTCATACCTGATTTGAGTGAGCAGTTGTTTGACATGTTCATAGTCCCCTTTCATTTGAACAGAATGTGCAACTGGTATAGATGGATATTTGTTCCCATTGTGGAGTAGAACAGCTTTTAAACTCTGAGTTGAACTGCCAATAAACAGGCGCCACTCTGAGGGTATATGTGTTAACCCAATAGCTGTGAATAGACCATTAACCTCGCTGCAATAACAGAGAGAGCCATTGACATCGTAGAACCTTGCAAACTCTTCATGCCGCTTTCCGTATACAGTGCTCTTACAGTCTCCTCCAAGCAAATTCCACTCTTTGAGTCTGGAGGTCAGAAGCTCAGACCCTGATTTCGTCAGACCCAAATCTAGTGTTGGGCACTAAAGCGTTAATCCGATAACAGTTAATTAACGAAGTTAACTTTTTTAACGGACTATTAACGGAAGTTAATTTCCATTTATCGTTATCGGACCAGTTAACTTCCGATAACTCGATATTTAGTCTGTTAAAGTCCGTTAACACGTTAACTGCGAGGAGTCATTCACGGAAGATCACCGCTCCGCGAATGAATTCAAACCGCCATAACTTCAGTCTGCCAATTCCGTCCTCTGCCGCAGTGGAACGGCTCTTCTCTCTCGGCAAGGACATCCTGAGGCCCAAGAGGTCAAGACTGGCAGTTGGGCCTAACTTTGAGAAGTTGGTCTTTCTGAAGGGCAACCAGCACATTGTGTCATAGTCTTTAATAAATGTGCCTAAAATTTAATTTTACCTTTCAGTTCCCGCCATAATAATTCTCTGGTAAATTAAAATTTAGTTAATGGTTAGTGGTTACAAGGGTTTCAAAACATGTAATCAGTACATTTTTTATTAAAAATAAAAAAATAGTTATTAAGCAAAAAAGTTGCAAAACTTGATAAAAATACAGTTAAATACCTATTTATTGTTGGATTTTGCATAAATAAACATTTTCTATGGGTTTTAAAGCTTTTTTCCTTGATTTTTTTAAATGTTAGTAAAGAAATAGTTATCGTTAACGGATTATCGTTAACCGTTAACTTTGTAGTAAAATTATCGGACTATCGTTATCGGCGTTAAAAATTGGGGTTAACGGATTATCGTTATCGAAGTTAACTTTTTGGTTAACGGTGCCCACCACTGCCCAAATCTCTAATTAAGTTGTCCAATTCCCTCTGATTTGGAAAGTGAGGGTTTGTACTGAAAGTTACTGTATATTCTTCATCATCTGTAAATACAGAAGGTAAAGTAATGGATAGATACCTGTTCTGGTGGACGTGGTATTGGAAGACCTTCGCCATGTGGTACAGGAGCTATGGACGACGCTATGCTTGGATACTGAAGAGTCTGCATTCCTTAACTTTCCTGTACTTAGAAACATCTACCATGCAGTAGTAGCAATCGTCGTGGTGGCTCTTTGGTTCTCTCCATATTCTGGGTACCGCAAAGGGCATTGCCTTGCGTACTCCCCGCAGCCACCCTTCAAGTGTGGAGCGGCAGCTTCCACAGATCACATGGGATGCCCAGGGCTTATCTTGGTCACCCATAGGCATACCAAAATAGAGCCAATACGCGATCCACAACTTGGTGCCTTTCACAATCTTGTGCGATACTTGCTTGGGGTCTATGTAATACCCACAAACGTAGCAGAATATATCCGGCGAGTGTTTACAAGCTCTAGTTGCCATTCTCTTTACCAAACTGTACTACATTAATCATAACCTGCAGATATAGAGAGAAGAGTTATTAAATCTGCAACAGATTACAGATTCCAGAAAAAAAGATGTATTCACAACACTGAAATAATGTTCGCAATAAAAAGGGATCGATAACACTCAAATCGTCAGCACAGAGAAGCACAGAAACACAGTACCTCAGTGCTGGTAATCATCAGACAAACAACCTGCTTTCTTTGTGTGCTCACACTTACTGACTTCTCAGACTCTGCGCTCTTCTTTATATAGCACAGTGGAAGTTTCGGGCAATTTCTAGAGCAAGAAACTGTCAACGAACATCCGGATTGTTCTCAACAATTCCTGATTATTCTGATATTGCTGCGCCCATAATAACATTATACTGGTAAACCATGAAAAATGGATTATCTCTGAAACCATTGATGATACACACAAACCAAGGCCAGATTTGGACTCAGCGCCCACAAATGCATATAAACACATAAAAAATTCTATATAAACAGAAACAGTGTTACACAGTGTAATTGTCTTAGTGCTCCCTTAAGTTTTTTATTTTTGATAAGCTTCCATCTAAGAGAACAGTGACATTAAACTTCATGTAAGTATTATTATTTCTTAAAGAATTTGTCTATGCACGTATTATATTTTACGTACAACTATTGGTTCATATTTGTATGATAAACTTTTTCAGTAGCATGCTTCATTACAACTGTTCATAAAATTTTTTCGGCAGCCATATTTACGGGCAATAGCGCTCATCTGAGCTCCGTTGGTTCCGTTGCACTTCGTGTGGAAAATGGACACATAAAGAATGCAGTACTGTTGATAAACCTGATGGATATATTTGCAATTTGTGTGAAGAATAAATGCGTAATCCTATATTATGTCTCAGAGTAAAAAATGGCTTTATAATGCATTTACTGATTCATGATACGTTTTGATACTGATTCATAATACTAATACTGATTCATACTGATTTGATATCGATTCATAATACATAATTTTCTTATTTTATTTGAAGTAGGTCTGTTTATTTTATTTTATTTGAAGTAGGCCCATAAAAATTTGTATTAAAAAAAATGGCAGTAGAAGTGAGCGGAATTACCCACACATGGTGGGTAATTCAGCTCAGATGTACTTTTTTTAGCTGATGTGTACAATTCATAATTTTGTACTTTTGTATGTTATAATGCACTTAAATGTAGAGCATAAGAATACAAATAAAATGATGTAACTAAATCTTTCATATTCATTCCCGTTTAGTAAACACAGGTAATTTTCCTTAAGTGAGCGTCATTACTCCCAACTCCCCTAATACAAAGGAATACAAAGGATACCAAACAACAACAGACCGGTTGGTCACTACGAGGCTGTCTAAATGTAAAACATCAAAGAATTTGAGAAAGATAAAAAGAAAAGTTAAAATGCAAAAGTTTTCGTACATTTATTTACAGAATTATTTAATACATTTTGTGTCCATCTTAGGCTTGAAGAATTTGAGATTTTCATCAGTAGTTGGATGTTTATTGATTAGAGACTGTTGGCAATTCTGAATTCTAGAATTGTTTTCTTTGAATCTTCATGGAAGACAGAGGAGTTGTACAAGCCAGTAGTAAGCAATGGGTCGTCATGGTAAAGAGCTGTTTACAGATCTTAAGAGATCTGTTATTGCTGCACATGAGCCTGGAAAGCGTTATAGGAAGATAGGAGAAGAGCATCGAATTCCATTTACGATGATTGCTACAGTTATAAAGAAATGGAAAGGCTTGGGAACAATCAAAACTCTACCAAGGTGTGGACGACTTTGCAAGATTTCAGAACGTACATCTATACGGATTGAAAGAATGGCTACTGCGAATCCACGAGTGACCACAGTTGATATTTGCCAAACATTAAGACTGTCTAAGATCGATGTCCATCCCTCTACTGTACGTCGTTCAGCGAGAAAGAGTGGTTTGCATGGAAGAGTTGCACGAAGAAAACTTCTGCCACGAAAAGCGTTCGGACCTCACATAGAGCTGTAGGTTCCCTCCATCATATGACTTTAGATGTTAAGAAAAAGATTAAATAACGCCATCATTACAATGCATTTCTTAAATCAGTAAATTTTAAGTCTTCATTTTTTTTGAAACAACACTCTGGAAAATAATAATAATAATAATAATAATAATAATAATAATAACAATAACTGGGGTTGTTTAACCTCTTTTCTAACATCTATGGTCATATGACGGAGGGGACATACAGCTTTATACGGGGTCCGAATCAGCGTCCCATCAAAGAAGACCCAGAGATGAGCCTTAAATGTTGAAATCTGACATTAGATCCGAGATTCAAACCCGGGATTTTCACATTAACATCCCGGCGCTCAATTACTGTCATTCTAGCACTATCTGGCAGGGAACAGTTTAGATAAGAAAATGACTAGTATATTTGATAGAAAATTTTATTTACTTGAAAACAATATTTACACCCAACAAATCGCGAAATGTCCGCCTCATGGTGAGAGGGCGATCGGGCATCCCTTTTCGTTGAAAACAAAAGTAAAAATCCCAAACCGTTCTTGAACTCCAAAAGTGGACACATTTTTATTGCTGGAAAAAAATGTTGGTCCTAATTTGGTTAGGTTATGCTTGGTTAGGTTGGGTTAGGCTAGATTAGCGAGTACCGCTCTATTTAACCTCTTTTGGACCACTGGGTCGAATATGTACCGTTTCCCTTACACGCACTCATAACTTAACCCTACAAAAACTTCGGTCGTGAAGAGGTTAATGACTTACCATAAAATACCACTCGAGCCCTCATTTGCGTCCGAAACACTGCTCATGGAATTTCTCAGTTCTATGACACTAAGGTTAGGTTAGGTTAATTCGTTTTTGAGATATATGGATTTATGAAACAGTCGGTACCTCGCTTATGCGCAGATGTGCACGCGCGCGCGCTCGTGTGTGTGTGTGTGTGTGTGTGTGTGTGTGTGTGTGTGTGTGTGTGATTGAAAAAGGCTGTGACAGTTTTATTGCTTTTAAATTGATGTAATTTTTACATTTTAAAATGTAATATTTTATAAAAAAAAGAGATTCCACTGAATTTATGAAATTTAATTAAAAGAAGCGAATACAATTTACAATACAAATTTATAATAAAATTTATATATATTATATTTATATATATATATATATATATATATATATATATATATATATATATATATATATACATTTTAACTGCAAACAACACACAGTATAATTAATGTAAAGAACGACGCTTGTGTAGAAGAGCGTTCCGCACAAGATGAGGGAGAACCAGCAAATGAAAAATGAGGTACCTCCCGGGAATCGAACCCGGGATCATCCAATTGCCGGTCGGATATAGATATATGTACGGCATGCGAAGGTGCCCTCTCAGGGCATTTGATTCCGCTCGTATGTAGGAGAATTACGGGTACTGACTAATCGGGGTCCTTGGTGTAGTGGTTAACATATCCGACCGGCAATTGGATGATCCCGGGTTCGATTCCCGGGAGGTACCTCATTTTTCATTTGCTCGTTCTCCCTCCTCATCTTGTGCGGAACGCTCTTCTACACGAGCGTCGTTCTTTACATATATATATATATATATATATATATATATATGTAAAATTTGTAAATGCATTTACCTTTATGACGCATTTGTTTCAATACGTTAATAAAAGTTATTATGTCCCAATTATATTACAAAGTTGATGTTTCACGAGATACGAAATATTTATGCAGTCCAATAACAAACCAAAGCTGACGGTATTCGGGAAGTCCTCATTACGGTTGAAATATAGCTGATAATTCTCTTGTTATTAAGAGTTTGAAGTTTACTTAATTATATATCGCAGTAAAATTAATAATAAGTTACTGCTAGTCAAAATATAAAAATATTCACCTTCAGGTCTTGACACCCAAAAATTAACCTGTGTTCAAAGCATAACAGAAATTTATTACGAAACGTCAGGCAAACAAATAACAACCCTTACGAATTATCTTTAGATTATATCTGGATTTGAGATCCATAATCGTACGTCAATTAACGGGAAATTAAAAAGGTGGAGTGTTGCATGCTAGAAACGAGGTCAGTAACTTCTATCATAGTTTTTTTTTACTTAAATTGTGCCAATCATTTGCAGGAGAGCCTAAACCCAACGTTTGGTGGACCATTAATGGAGAAGTGTTTCAAGGATCCAGAAAGACGAGGACCAAAGGAGTGACACAAAGTGACTTCACCGTTAAGAGACTGACTCGTGGTCACCATGAGATGAAGATTGGATGCCATGCGGCATCCTCCAACTCGTCAAAAAGCATTGCAGCCTTTACGACCATTTTCCTTAACAGTAAATATCCATTTATTATATTTATTTGGAATATATATATATATATATATATATATATATATATATATATGTATGATGAATAAAACCACGAAGGAAAGGAAACACAGAATGGTGCTCAAGCGCTTTCGTCTAATGACATCCTCACGAACACTGAGGATGTCATTAGACGAAAGCGCTTGAGCACCATTCTGTGTTTCCTTTCCTTCGTGGTTTTATTCATCAAAAATATTTTTCACGTGTTACTTTCGTGAAATAATTTTCATATATATATATAAGCAAACAACCACATGGAAAAGGAAAAAGAAACACGAAATCCGAGCGCTTTCGTGATATATTCACATCTTCAGGGACAAGAAAGAAATAGAATTTACCAAATAAATGAGTTAAATACACAAGCGAAAAATTCCCAATCGGCAACTCAATTTAAAAACAATAAAACATTCTAAAGATTTTTTCCAATAGGTAACTTAATCTAAAGGCTACTAAATTATTGAATACATAAGAACTATATAAATGAAATTAGACAATTAACATATACAGAAAACAAAAAAATTATTATAACAGTTATTAGAAATAGTATTTAATTAAAGCAGGCAGTTAAGTGGCAAGAATTTAAGGAAACAGAAGACATGGTGCCATCGTCGTACGGAATATTCCGAATATCTACAAACAATCTGAAAATTTTTTCCCAATAGATAACCTGTTCAAAAGTCTAATAAAGTATCAAGTATGTAAAGATTATATGAAAGAAAAATACAATCGAAATGTACACATAAGAATGTTAACAATTCTTAAAATATTATTTATTTAATTAAGGCAAACAGTTAAGGGGCAAGAATGCGGTCAAAAATAATAGGCTCTACACCAACTTTCTAAAAATGTACGAGTCTAATTTATAAAGCCCAGGGCTAATATTAAGAACAAAATCCGCATTATTCTTGATCACACTCGATTCAAGTATATTTCTACTAACAATAGATTTACTAAAACTTAATTTGGAGGCATTTTTCCAGTCAGTGGGATGATTAGTATATTTTACGTGAATGAAAATGGCGTTAGATTCCTGGCCGATTCTTATACTGTATTTATGCTGCTTAATACGTAAGTCAAGCGTCTTACCAGTTTGTCCAATATAAAATTTATTACATATTGTGCATGGAATTTTATATACACAACCCTGTTCACTTAAAGGGGAGTTTTTAATCAATGAATTCTTAATTACATCTAAATTTCTGAACGCAATATTTACGTTAAAAATCCTCAGCAGTTTCGGCAGATCAAGGAAATTTTCTCTAAATGGTAAAGCGAAAACTTTTTTTGTGTTATAAGGAATCTTGTCCTTTACCTCGTAGAAGGTTTCCTTTGCCATTTTTAAGGATTTATCTATGCAGTTCTTTGGATATTTTAAATCAAACCCAATTTTATATATTTTCCTAATTTCATCATCAATGAACTCAGGGCTACAAATATTAGCCCTGGGCTTTATAAATTAGACTCGTACATTGTTAGAAAGTTGGTGTAGGGTCTATTATTTTCGACCGCATTCTTGCCCCTTAACTGTTTGCCTCAATTAAATAAATAATATTCTGAAGAATTGTTAACATTCTTATGTGTACATTTTAATTGTATTTTTCTTTCATATAATCTTTACGTACTTGATAGTTTATTAGACTTTTGAACAGGTTATCTATTGGGAAAAAATTTTCAGATTGTTTGTAGATATTCGGAATATTCCGTACGACGATGGCACCATGTCTTCTGTTTCCTTAAATTCTTGCCACTTAACTGCCTGCTTTAATTAAGTACTATTTCTAATAACTATTATAATAATTTTTTTGTTTTCTGTACATGTTAATTGTCTAATTTCATTTATATAGTTCTTATATATTCAGTAATTTAGTAGCCTTTAGATTAAGTTACCTATTGGAAAAAATCTTTAGAATGTTTTATTGTTTTTAAATTGAGTTGCCGATTCGGAATTTTTCGCTTGTGTATTTAACTCATTTATTTGGTAAATTCTGTCTATTTCTTTCTTTTCCCTGAAGATGTGAATATATCACGAAAGCGCTCGGATTTCGGGTTTCTTTTTCCTTTTCCCTGTGGTTGTTTGCTTATTGATAAGATCACGTGTTATTCTGAGATTTTACTGCATTTATATATATATATATTATATATATATATATATACAGGGTGGTCCAATAAAATGTTACCACTTTTCTGTCAACGTTCATGGACATATCAAGTGTTAGCATTTTATTGACCCACTCTGTGCATATATACACATATATATATAGAACGACACTTAATTTTCTTACACGAACCATTAATTCTTTCTTATGTCGTGAATTTTACTTTTATTGTTTAATTTTATTTAATCTGCGTTATTTGTACCCTTTCTTACTACTTAACACTCGTGTTCTGAATTCTATATAAGGTAGCCGGCTAGCCGCGGCTGGCGAAGCTCCTGAGACACAAGAACGTGTGGCCGATATTTTGAACGAAAGGATGTAAGAATGCGACTGACGACAATTTTCATTGTTTAACTCGTTTATTTAATTAACACAAACATAACGAAGGGAAAAAGCGAGTGTGAGTACATGTTTTAACAATATATCGCGGAGAGAAAACTGTAAATAAACAATTTTAAATTACAAATTTTATTTTAATACAAACACGTTCTCCTTAAAAAAAAAAAAAAACGAAATGAGAGTGCTCCATATAGGACATTTTTAAATCTCTTAAACTTGCAAATTAGTCGACCTACAAATTAGTCGACGGTCTTCCTTGACAACAGCGACGTTTATAATTTTGTTCCATTTAAAAATAATGATTAGACCATGCAATTCTATTTGAAAATGCATTTAAATCCATTTAAAATAATTACTAATAACACTGGTCAACACTCATTTTATTGCCAATCATATTAGAGTGATTTTGGGGGAACTTTGTGGTGCTGATTCCGAATATGACATCGGTTTTGCTAAATTGGCTCTAATTTATGAGATAATTGGTACCCCATTGAAACACGTAAAAATGCAAAAAATTTAATGTTCAGGCGGAGCCTACTTACTGGTTGGGTGGCCGATGACTTATACGGAGGGGAAATATTCTAGAATGATCGCGGAGTAAACACTAAGAATATTCGCGTGTCTCACCATCTAGAATGTTCCGGTAGTTTCCCATATGCACGCGTTATGGTTACGTTTCCTATTAATTGAGGGTATTCATTATCTCAAGAACTAGAGCCAAATCGGAAAAACTACTTTCATTTTGGAATTCAGCAACCCCAAAATACCCTAAATTCGTACGAATTTCCTTGGCAACGAAAAAAAAATTTTTTTGGTTGAGCTGTAATCATTACTAAATTTTTATGTTAAAAATCAACGCATGACACCCCTGAACATTATCAAAACTGACAATGTACAGAATTATTTCAAATCGTCGCAGTCAGTGGTTACCAACGATTTTATTTTTAATTGAATTAAATAACCTTTATTGATAAAATAAAGTTTTACAATTTTTATTTTTGTTTTAACATAAATAAAAGTGAAATTGGACTTTTTATTATATTTAATTTGGCCCTTAAGCTTTAGGCTTTACTGGGCTCTTAATTAAAAATAAAATATATGATGTTATGATGTTTCAGACCAACAAAGACCCTAGGATCCACTCATGGCTGGTCTACCTAACTGTGTTCATAATTGTGTATTGTGCATGTCCTCCATGGTGGCGGAGGGGACCTACAATTTTACGTGGGTTCCGAACCACAAAGAACATAAGAACATAAGAAATTTTTATAGTGGGCACACTAGGGGCCACTTCGGCCCATCGAGGTGGCTCCACTATGTAAAAACTGCCTGTACAATGTACATTGGCAACAACCAATTTTTACAAAACTAAATAATTATCAATTTAAAACTAATTAATTATCAATTTAAAACTAAAGATAGAATCTCTGGATCCAGAGGATCAAGTCATAATAGACTACTAACCACAAATATGTTACACTCTACTGTATATCTATTTATAACTGACATGCAAATATATCAGATCCAAAGAATCCAGTCAGTTTCATTACGGTATCCATCAATACCAGTACCTTGCCAACCAAAAATAAGTCACGGTCCATCTCAATTGCGGACCAAGTCACAATTTACAACCATATACATTACAATATATATACTTAGGAGGTCGAGTGTAGGTGTGGCTGTAAAGACTGTACAGTAATGTAGAAATGTGTGTGCACCGATTTTGGGTCTCCCATTTAAAGGTGTTTGTGGGGCAAGTGAAGATCATGAGTTTTTCAATACCTCACAGTAGTATGGGGGGCACCGCTCGGCAGAGGAATCTCTTTAAATGGGGTGTGTAAGGACAGAGAGTATCCCCTAACCCAAGATGCTGCCTCCCTATATCCCACAACACTTGTGTATAAACTAGTACCATTCATGCAATAAAAATGGGCTTAAACACTATCACCAGATGTCCCTTGCAGACATCAAACTATCCAACCTTCTTTTGAAAGAATCAATTGTATCTGAAGTCACCACTTCTGTCAGACTGTTCCAAAACTTAATTACTCTGTTTGTAAAACTGTTTTCTTAAATTTGTTCTACATCTTCGCTTAAATAATTTCATACTATGACCTCTAGTCTGGTTATTGTGATCTTTAATGAAAAGAGAATCAAAATCTATCTTATCCAACCCTTAATTTTACTACCTTAAACTATACCAAATCTATCAACATATGCGTCTAATCGATTTTAAACATGTTTATAGACGTGCTACTAATTACTTCTACCGGCAAACTATTCCACCTATTTACTATTCTATGCGTAAAAAAAGTTTTTGGCAACTGCTGTCTCGAACCTTCTGCTTGTCAACTTACACCCGTTATTTCTAGTCCTATTATATTGAGATATTTCGAAAAAGCTGTCTCTATCTACGTTATCGAACCCATTCATAATTTTTAAAACCTGGATTAGATCACCCCTTAGCCTCCTAGTCTTGAGTGTAGTCAATTTTAACTCTTTAAGCCTATCCTCGTACGACTTTGACCTAAGCGACGGAATCATCTTAGTTGCTCGTCTTTGAACTCTTTCGATTTTGTCTATATCTTTTCGCATATGCGGATTCCAAAATTGGATCGCGTACTCCAAATGGGGTCTAACTAATGATTTATAAAGAGGAACTATAATATCGCGCGATTTGTACTCAAAATTCCGAGCTATAAAACCTAACACTTTGTTCGCTTTATTGACCGCTGCTGTACTTTGTTTCGCTACTTTTAAATCACCAGTGACTATAACTCCTAAATCTTTTTCCTGCTCTACGCTTATCAACTCTTTCTCTGACATACTATACGCAAAATTACCGTTACGCGAACCTACATGTAAAATTTTGCACTTATCCACGTTAAATCTGATTTGCCATGTGACTGGCCAATCAACGATTTTATGCAGATCATTCTGGATTTTACCTCTATCTTCGTCATTAATCGCCCTACCACCCAGCTTCGTGTCATCCGCAAATTTTGAAACTGTACTGACTAGGCCGACATCTAAATCGTTAATATATATAAGAAAAAGCAAGGGGCCCAATCAATGTTCCCTCTAAGGTGTGCGCGTGTGCGCGCGCACACGCGTTGTGAAACCCGCGCACACAGCAAAATAAAATGTGCACAGGCTCAAGCGTATCATGAGTCACGACAGTAAATGAAGTAATTTCAAAAATATACCGTCACACAAGGTCTGACCATTTGTATGAACATACTCTATAGTCGCTCTTTTAAGTATTAATCGCTTCCGCCCGACTTTATTTGGACATGTTCATGCGAATTAAAAGTTACCTCAATGATGACGGATGTATTAATCTTCATAGAGTTTATTTGGAATGGGCAAATGCTAAAGATCGTAGGGAGAAATCATAATCATACTTAAATGAAAGGCACTTTCATTTAATGTTATTTTGGTTATATTTTATTTTATTGAATTTCATTATTTTTTATTTTATTCCTATTTTGTGAATGGATAAAATCACATATTAATCTTGATAGTCTATTTTAAATTGATAAATGCTAAAAATTGTTTTGAGAAATGATAACTAAAATAGTCATTTTCAATTAATGTTATTTTTATTTTATTTCTTTATTTTGTTTAATTTTATTTTACTATTTTTTATTTTATTCATATTTTTAGAATGGATAAAATGTTTTCTTTTTTAGGAATATATAATATCGTAAACAGTTTTTTAATATCCATTTAATAGTACCGTAATGATCAAGCTATCACCTTATGGAAATAATATTTATTAAGTATTTAATTTTGAAGATAATAGCGCCCAGAAAAGTTTGCACAATTTTTCACCATGAATCTAAATGTACGCACGACGAACATTTCTTGCGCACACGGACTAAAAAAAATTAGAGGGAACATTGGGCCCAACACAGAACCCTGAGGAACGCCACTCGCTACATTAGCCCAACACGACTCCGCTCCATCAACGACCACCCTCTGTTTCCTACCTCGCAACCACTCTTCTAATCAATTTATTACTACACCCCTGATTCCATGAGCCTTAGTTTCTTCAATGAGTCTTTTGTGCGATACGGTGTCAAACGCTTTTTGAAAATCTAAATACACTACATCAACCGCCCGATGACTATCGTAAACGTCAACCACGCTTTCAAAAAATTCTAAAAGATTAGTTAAGCAAGATTTGTTTCGCCTAAAACCGTGCTGCGTATTTCTAACTAAGTTATGCAATTCTAAGTGTTCGACTATACGATCCCTAATTATTGATTCCAGTAGCTTACCTACAACAGACGTTAAACTGATTGGCCTATAATTTCCCGCTGCACCTTTATCGCCTTTCTTAAAGATAGGTGTTACGTTTGCTAACTTGAAATTATCTGGTACGCACCCCTCAGAAATAGACGCATTAAAAATCTTTGTTAGCGGCACAACAATGCTATCTTTTAATTCTTCTAGTTGTATGGGATATATGAAATCTGGCCCCGGTGATTTACGCGTTTTCATTTTATCAATGTAGCGCATTACCTCCCCTTCACTAACCACAATATTATCCAAAATATTACCATTATCAAAAGGTATTATGTCTATGACCGTAGGGATATTCGTTACATCTTCTATAGTAAAAACTGACGTAAAGAATTCGTTTAGCAAGGTAGCCATTTCCTTGTTTTCGGAAACTAGATCTCCGTTAACATTTTTCAACGGCCCCAAGACATTTTTTACTGGATTTCTATTGTTGACGTATTGAAAGAATCGCTTGGGGTTTTCTTTACCGTCACGAGCTATGGAGATTTCAAATTCGAGCGTGGACTTTTTTATTACACTTTTCGCTTCACGCCTTAGAGATATGTAGTTGTTTCGTAACCACAAATTGTCTTCATCGCACTTATGTAGTCTATAAGCCCTATCTCTACTCTTTATAATGTCTCCTACATTAGTTTTGCGTTGGAGATCCCCATTACGTTTTCCCAATTGACGTGTGACAATTTATTTCGAAATTTACAAAAGTCTGCGTGCTGGAAGTTAGGAATTTTAGTCGAGTTAGCTGGTTTCGAGTGACTTACTGAGAGGACAAACTCTACCATACTGTGATCGCTACTGCTTAAAGGTTCTATTACTTGAAGATCAGTAATTAGCCTATCATCCGTAGTTATTACTAAATCTAAAATACTGTCCAACCTCGTAGGTTCTCCAACCTTTTGAATAAGAAAGCTATCCTCGAGAAAATTAACTAAACGATTACCTTCCGCGTTTCCCTGCATTGTATCGTAATTCACGTTGGCGCAATTAAAGTCACCCATAACTAAAGCCTGCTCACTCCCTATTATTCTCTTTAGTTCACGATATAACGCTTCGTCCGTATCAGCTGTTTGATTAGGGGGCCTATATATAACCGCAACAAGAAGTTTGAAATCGTTCAATTTAAGTTCTGCTATAGTCGAATCTATCGGTTCTGGAATTGTGTGCTTTACTTCTATAACGTCCGCAATATTTTCTTTGATATACAACATAACACCGCCTCCTCGCCTACCTATTCTGTTTTTAACAAAAAGTCTATAACCTCTAATTTGATACTCCCCTATAAAGTCACGTGTTTCAGTGCTAAGCCACGATTCATTTATCGCAATTAAATCATAGTCTTTACAAGAAATTATAGAAAAAAATTCGTTTATTTTATTTCGTAAGCTACCAGCATTTAAGGATAGAACCTTCAAATTGTTTGTAACTGCGACACCTTCGCGAGCGCAGGGGAAATTTGTGGAATTTATGATGGGACCGTTCGAGTTACGGCAGCCTGAAAAGAAGAGACTGTATTATGAAATAGTCTTCCTAAACGCGCAGCTCCAACGTCATTAAGATGAACTATATATATAGTTACTATAACTATATATAACTATAACTATAATTATATGAACGAAACACGTCAGCAGAAGAAAAAATGAAGACAGTATTCTTAGCATACTGCAAATTCTTATCTAGAATTATTATTAAGAAACTCAGCACTGAAAATAAAAAACTATTCAGAATTTTGGAAATTAAATGTAAATCCTTTATGAAGACAGGCTGATATCGACTTTCTATAACTATAACTATAACAATAACTATATATATAGTTATTATTATTATTAATAATACATTAATAATTAATATAAGAATTATTAATTACAGTATTATTAAACTTAAGTCATTATTATTATAGATATAAAACAAATATGAAGTCATTATTGAAGGGATGATACCAATACTATACAAAGAATTCAAAATTAAATATGAGAGATGAAGAATAACAAGTAACGATCAAGTAACAACAGTTGCGATCATTATTCGTAGGACACTCTTGAGAACAGATAGTTACACCTGGCATATATTTGTTGTGTGTACTACAAACGGTTGTAACATTTTGAATAAATCTGGGGATTAGCGCTGATTGGTTAGTTGACTCACTGCCAAATGTCTTTAGAATATAATTATTTCCATTCATCATTCTGGTCATTCTGGTTTACATATTACTAACGAAACATAAATGAATAATTATCCACTGAAGTTTCAGTGGATAAAAACAGAGCCGTTGATAGGCATTATTGCGCCGTGAGCAAATTCCAAATTGATTCATTTATTTATTTACATTTAATATTGAACATAGATTCAGATATTATTTTGTGTTATAACAAAGACAGAACAAAAACCTGATATATATATATATATATATATATATATATATATATATATATATAATATATATATATATATATATATATATAGAGACAGTTCATGAATGAAAAAGAATGAAAAAAACAATGTTTTGATGCATATTAAATTTTAATAACATTATAACATTACCAGATTGATGGGTATCTGTAGGTTTCATACGTCACTGCTTAGAATATCTTCCAACTGGAAAATGGACGACAGCTGAATGGATACTACTGGTATTGCATTGTTATATCCGGAGCAAATTCTATTTCTAGATCAGCACCACTGATATAGTAATAAACAGTCAGTGAGAGAAATATCATTTAGAAACGAAGAATGTTTTGTATTGAGGCAGCATCATAAAGGCAGCTGAACTCTTCGCTCAAACTTTCGCTTACAATTCAGCCATAGACGATTCTGGTGCTGTTCCTCCATCTCATCCCTCCTCTGACTTTCATATGTCTGAAATTAGAATCTCTTCTAAAGATGTTTCTTCTGCCCTATCTGGGCTGAACTCTAGGAAGTCGTATGGACCTGATGGTGTTCCTCCTGTTGTTCTTAAGAACTGTGCTTCTGTGCTGACACCCTGCCTAGACAAACTCTTTCTTCTTTGTTTCTCATCTGGTACTTTTCCTTCCTGCTGAAAGTTCGCTTTCATTCAGCCTGTCCCAAAGAAGGGTGACCGCTCTCAACCCCCCCCAACTATCGTCCAATTGCTTTGATTTCTTACCTTTCCAAAGTTTTTGACTCTATCCTTAATAGGAAGATTCTTAAACACCTTTCTTCTCACAATCTTCTTTCAGATCATCAGTATAGATTCCGCGAGGGACACTTTATTGGCGTGGCGATCTTCTTGCATATCTCTCATCCTCCTTTCAGGAATTTGGTGAAACGTTTGCTATTGCGCTAGACATATCGAAAGATTTTGCTAGAGTCTGGCACAAATCTTTAATTTCCAAACTGCCCTCCTTTGGTTTCTCTTTTTCTACCTGTGCCTTCATCTCTAATTTCCTTTCTGGCCGATCTATAGCTGTAGTTGTAGATGGCCACTGTTCTTCTCCTAAAGCTATTAACAGTGGTGTTCCTCAGGGTTCTGTCCTGTCAGCCACTCTTTTCCTTTTATTTATTAATTATCTTTTTTATGCCGATGATTCCACTCTTCACTTCTTCACCTGGTTCCAAAGCGTCCCTCACAGCAGTCGCTTCGTGATTCGCGTAGGACGGCTATGGGACACCTGACCTCTGATCTTTCTTCTACATCTGATTGGGGCAGAGAAAACCTTTTAGCTTTCAATGCCTCAAAAACTCAGTTCCACCATCTGTCTACTCGTCACAATCTTCCACACGACTATCCCCTTACCTTCAACAACACACAACTCAATCCTTCCTCTTCGCTTTTGCGGCATTTTCCCTTGGCCCCTTCTTCCGGCATAAAAAAAAATATATAATTATTTTGTATTAATAAGTTCCATGTTAGAACTTACTGTAAACGTTGAACCACTGCATCTGTGACTCTTGGCAGTCTCTCACCTCAAAGGAGAGAATTACAGAAAATAAAACTATTACAGTGATTCATATTAATAAACATAGAGATATTTAAACGATAATATTTGACAATTTTCCAAAGGTGTTACACACTTATAATTACCATTGTATTTGAGAGATATTTCATACATGAACACAACAAATTTAATATCTTGTCCAACCACCGTTGCTGTCTATGACATCCTGCAGTCGATGTGGTACAGAAGCATATTTAATACGCAGCCATGCTATATAAAAAAGAAGCCATTGACTTATTACGCCCTGAAAAGCAGTGTCTCACCTGAACTGAAAGCAGAATTCCTGAAAATGCGGCAAGATCTTATTCTGAAGTTTTAGTTTGCAGGGAAAGAATTCGAGACATTTTGGGCAAAAGTGGGTGGGGAGTATCCTTTGCTTGCTGAAGAGGCAAAGAAAGTGCTGGTACCTTTTGCGATAAGTTATCGTTGTGAGGCAGGCTTTTCAGCAATGATGGTCATAAAGAACAAACGGCGAAATCAGCTGCACATGGAAGGCGATTTATGCTGCGCCTTGAGCGAAACTGAATCCAGAATTCAGGCGTTAGTTCAGCAAATATAGATGCATTCCTCGCACTAGACTAGTAGTTGATGGTGACGCGTTTTGCTTCCTTCCTACGTAATGTTTAGCTATTCTTTGACCAATATCATATGTGTTTAACTTATACATAAGGCACTGTGTGTATATACAGTATGTATATAGAAATATACAAATATTATGTTTATAAAATTTTAATAATTATTCTCATACTCCGTAAAATGAAGTTTTCTGTGCTTTTTGCAAACGGGTAATTTCCATTTGGCGATTAACCAAAAGGGGTAATCACAAAAAAAGTTTGGGAACCGCTGGTGTAGCAGCTTAATGGCTATTTTCCAAACTGTTTCCGCATTCCAACAATTCCACCTGACTTTTAACATATCACGTGACACCACATGACGTCATGACAGAGGTGTTAACAAGTACGGTAACTGAGAATAAGCTCACATTATTACTGAATCTCACCGAAGCAACTACTCTGCATAATGGATTATCAACCAGAAAATTGCTGAAAGGGGAAGAATCATCAGCATGAAGGAGAGCGGAGTGTCTCCAACTCCAAGAGAACTTGGAATTTCTAGGAACACTGTTTCTATTTGGTTGAAGAGGTGGCAAGAGGAAGGGAATCTACGAGATCACCGCAGAACGGGGAAACCTCGACTGACAACTCCTGCGGATAATCGGAGGATCTGCGATGTTGCCGAAGCCCATCCCTTTACCAATGCTGTTGCCATAAGGCAACAATTGCAGCTTGATGTTTCGGCAATGATAGTAAGGCACGGCTACATGAAGCTGGGTTACACCATCGGACCCCGCTATCAAGGAGAAGTTAAATTAGCAACATCGAGAAAATAGACTTCGATTTGCTCAGCAACATGTTGACACAGGACTTGACTTTTGGAGCCAAGTGGTATTTACCGACGAAAAGACCTTTTCCTCCACATCCCATGGACGTCTTCATTGTTAGAGGAGGAATAATACTCGATATACTCAAGAGCACATCTATGAGGAAGCACGTAGTGGTCATGTCACCTGTAACATGTGGGGATGGATTCATCTGTATGGTGTATGAGAGCTCACCAAAATAGAAGGGAGGTTTACTGCAGACTAGTATATAGAAATTTTCGAAGAGGTTATGCTTCCTTATGTGCGTGCATATGCTCTGCCATTTCCTGAGCGAATCATTTTTATGCAAGACAGGTCCCCAATTCACACAGCACGGATCGTCATACGCTGATTCTCTAAGCAAAGAAATATCGACCTTCTGGATTGGCCAATTAAGGGTTGTGATATGAATTCCATTTATTGATACAAATCACTGTAATAGTTTTATTTTCTGTAATTCTCTCCTTTGAGGTGATAGACCGCCAAGAGTCACAGCTGCAGTGGTTCAACACTTTCAGTAAGTTGTAACATGGAACGTATTAATACAAAACAATTATATGCATTTATGATGCTGCCTCAATACAAAACATTCTTCGTTTCTAAATAATATTTCTTTCAGTGACTCTTTATTACTATATCAGTGTTGCTGATCTGGAAATAGCATTTTCCCCGGATATAACAATACCATAATCCATTCAGCTGTCGTCCATTTGCCAATTGGAAGATATTTTAAGCAGTGACGTATAAAACCTACAGGTACCCATCAATCTGGTAATATTATGATGTTATTAAGATTTAATATGCACCAAAACATTGTTATTTTTTCATTCATAAACCGCCTGTATACAGTAGGGATCAAAACTATGACTCCACCAAGACAAAATATGTATTTTGCTTATAAAACGAAAGGAATTATAAACAATACATTAAAATAAGGTCTCATTAGGTACAAAAAAATTTGAATAATGAATAAATGTTATCAAAGTACACAGAAACATTCAAAATAATAAAAATGGTTTAGTATTTTGTGTGACCTCCTTTTGCCTTGAGAACTGCTTGTACTCTATCAGGCATAGATTTGACAAGCTTATGGATGGTATGAGGTTCCAAGTTGTCCCAACACAACTGAAGAGTATCCCACAGGATATCCTGGCTTGTTATTTCGTGTTTTGCTTTTTCCCTTTTCAAATATTCCCATAAATGTTCGATGGGGTTGAGATCTGGGAATTGGACTCGAAAATCCATAATGATCAGGACACCTTCTTCCTTATATTTTAAATAGTCCTTACAAAGTTTTGATGTGTGCTTAGGGTCATTGGCTTATTGAAACAAGAAGCCTTGACCAGACAATCTCAAGCCATATGGTATGACATGTCTTTGAATGATGGAGTGATATTTCTCTTTGGTGAAAATATAATTTATTCTGTGGAGGTCACCAACTCCATTGTAACTGAAGCAACCCCAGACTTGGATATTTCCACCAACATGCTTAACTGAAGGTTTTATGCTCTGCTTAAGCAATCTCTCACCACTTCTACATCTAACATAGGACCTTCGATGATTCCAAAAAGCTCGAACTTTAACTCATCTGTAAATAAAACGTTTTTCCAATCTTCAACAGTGAAATTTTTGTATCATATTTTTTCGCCCATGCTAAGCGCTTTGCCTTATTCTGAGGCTTTAGAAGTGGTTTGGAGACTGCTACCCTACCATGTAGCCCCTCAGCCACGAGCCTTCTTTTAACTGTAGATTAGCTTACAGGCTTCACTCGTTGTTTGTTGATTGTTGCCTGACTCTGAGCCGCAGTTGCTGTTCTATCACGGAGAGACGAAAGTTTGATGAACTGATCCTCTGATGGAGTCGTTGTCTTAGGTCTACCTGACCTTGGTCTTGATGAAAAAGTCCCAGTCTCTATAAATCTTTGCAATGTTCTCTGAACTGCACCTTTCGAAACTCTTATTTCGGCAGCAATCTGGCGCTGAGATACTCCTTCATGGTTTAGAGCAACAATTTGGCCCCTTACTGCTTCGCTGAAATCATTTGGCATGTTAAAAAATTATTCAACGTGTTTTTCTGGGGCAAAAAAAATTGTAGGAACCTGCAAAAGGAATTGGATTATTAATATTGTTGTTAATGATAATATAATAATATTATATGATAAAATAGAAAGACACTTATTAATTGAGGCGTTCGGAACCAAACTGGAGAAGACGCCAAATCTATGTTTCAAGTAAAGCACAGTTAAAGTTGTGAAACCAGGAGCCACATGCGGTCATACCCTATAAATGAAGCCAATTTCTGAGGCTAAAATGGCGAAGCCGCCATATGTGTGTATGTTTACTGGATAGCTCATGACAAGGAGAGTTTAATGGTATAGAAAACGGGTTTTCGCACCCATGGCGGATTCGCCTCTTTGGTCCCGAACGCCTCAATTTATACTACAGACTATCAGCAGCAACATCCATTCATATATTTCGAAACTTTATACAACATTTTAATAAGTATATTGCTTCCAAACCAGGCAGTGATGAAATGTGATCAAAACTGTCATCTTTGATTTCTTCAGTTTTACATGAAAAATATAACTAACATAATATTGTGGCAAATAGGAGTTAGAAAGGTGTAAGACCAAGTCATACATGTATTCTACAGTGATTAATAATATGGTTTAACTACATTGTAACTATGAAAACCAGTAAAAATCAATAGACTCATAGTTTTGACCCCTACTGGTATTTATGTATAATCAGGTTTTTGCTCTGTCTTTGTTATAACACAAAATAATATCTGAATCTATGTTCAATATTAAATGTAAACAAATAAATAAATAAGTCAATCTGGTATTTGCTCACGACGCAATAATGCCTACCAACGGCTCTGTTTTTATCCACTGAAACTTCAGTTCGCTCAGACTTGCCAATACCATGAACACTGTCATCACGTCCGAAAGTTTTTTTTTTAGTTTTTACAAGACCATTTTTTATTTACTTCATTGACATCCCCCTTGTTAATATATATCCCGTTCTTGAATTTATATTTAATTATTCATTTATGTTTCGTTAGTAATATGTAAACCAGAATGACCAGAATGATGAATGGAAATAATTATGTTCTAAAGACATTTGGCAATGAGTCAACTAACCAATCAGCGCTAATTCCCAAATTTATTCATAAAATGTTACAACCGTTTGTAGTACACACAACAAATATATGCCAGGTGTAACTATCTGTTCTCAAGAGTGTCCTACGAATAATGAGTGCAACGATACATTTAATCCTAGATTTTTATTAGTATTCAATTATTATTAATCGAGATTTCAGCTTGGTTTTAAACAAATTTACATTCACAATATTTTTATATCAGCATTTAAAGCATTCCATAGTTGCAGTCCAATTTCTGTACTGTTCTCTCTCTCTCTCTCTCTCCTTCTCTCTCTCTCTCTCTCTCTCTCTCTCCCTTTAGTGCATTTAATCAAAACCTTATAAGATATACAAAGTTGAAAAAAAAATGAAAAAAATGGTTGTACCGTAAGAGAACTTCTTTCGGGGGGGAAAAAGTTTAGCGCCGTCTCAGTAGTTCACTCTCTCCTTCAGCGGAGTAAAGAACTTTGTTTAGATTAATTCCGGGCTCTGCACCGCGTTAGAAAGCGTGATGAATATTCATTGATGACTTGTCAGGAACATGAATTACAAATTACGAAGAACATGATACAAAAATAGCACGTTCCTACACTCATAATGTATTTACCTGTCGGGTTTCCATCTCGCAACGTCATGTGTTTAGCCAAGCAATGATAAATTTTACGGCGAGATTTTCGTTTTCAGTTAATGAATATCAATGTTTTACTAAAAACGAAATTACCATATTTAAACCATGCATATAATTTGCAACTATTTTTAAGGTGTTTCTTGTTCATTAAAGAAACAAAAAATCCTAAAAACGTGTGTGGTGTGGTATATGTTGTGTATATATATATATATATATATATATATATATATATATATATATATATATATACTCGTATAACTTTTTTAATTGAGTTTAATTGAATTGAATAACCTTTATTAATAATAAAATAAATACATTGGTTTTACAATTTACAATAACATAAATAATTGCGAAGCTGGACTATTTATTGTATTTAATTTGGCCCTTAAGTTATTATGAATTAATTAATAATAAATAAATAAGTAATTGTTATTAATAGTTAAAGTATGTACTGTATTACTCTTAAATTATCATTATCGATATGACAAATGCAAGGTCATTATTGAAGGTTTTATACCAATACCATACAAAGATATCAATATTATACATGAGAGATAAGAACTGGACGATCACAAAAATGTCTTTAATACTGGATTGCACACGAGAAATGAATAAACAATAGTAATGTATATTAATCCTAGATTTTTATTAGTATGCCATTATTAATCGGGATTTCAACTCGGTTTTAAACAAATTTACATTCACAATATTTTTTATATCAGTATTTAAATCATTTCATAGTTTTTCCAATGAAAATGGGTAGTTTTTGATATGAAGACAATCTAAATTGAAGTATAACATGCTTTGATCTACTGTATTTCTGGTCTGATACGAATGGATTTCTTGATGAGTTACAAAATATTTATTTACCCATTGTAAGTTAATGATTTTGTTCTTACACTCGTAAATAAAAATAAAATGTGGCAGTTTGATTACATCTTTGAGTTTTAGTAGTGTTAGCGCTTTAAATAATGAACTAGAGTGATCAAGGAAATCAGCATCAGATAATAACCTTATTGCTCTTTTTTTAGATGACAAAGGTACCGTTTAATGTGTTGTTAGTGGAGTTTCCCCAAACAAGGGTGCAGTACGTTATATAAGGAAGAACAAGAGTATGATAAAGAGTCAATAAAACTCGTTTAGGGACTACATTTCTAAGTTTAAACATTATAGCAACGCTCCTTGAAATCTTTTTCGCGATAAAATTTACATGATCACTCCATTGCAAATTCTTATCTAGCATTACACCAAGAAATTTTGTTACAGTACACTCTTTTACCTCGATTTCATTAACATTAAGTTCGGATCTTTTCCAAATGGACGACCCCACGGAATTTAGCTGAAAATTTGCATACTAATAAATTTTCATATTCTAATAACGAAAATGACATTATTTTTCTGGAAAAATATGCAAAACATACGAAAAAAAATTGCATTTATATGCGCACTAGTTTGCATGGCGCATGACCATTATCTAGTTTACACCGCTCATGACGCCTGGATACGAGGTTGCTGTGTGGCATATATAGTGGACCCAGAACTGAGCCCTATGGCACATCATGTTTAATAACCTTGGTTAACCTTGGTTTTGCTTCTGCCGGAATTGTTTAGTCTGACGGAGGTCAAGTTTGTCACTCCACCTAAGTAAGACCTTCAGTTTAACGTGGAATCCGAACCACGCCCCTCCAGAAGCTCAGCATCTTAACCACTAGGCTACCCACGGTAGCCATTTTATCTACCAACCAATTTTGTTTTTTATTGGGTGGAAGGATGAACATCTGGGTTTTGCTGCGCGCCGCCTGCCGTCACCGGGTCTCGATCCTGGGGCCGATGGATTCGTAGTCAACGACGCTAACCACTACACCACTGAGGCCCATATATATATATATATATATATATATATATATATATATATACTATAGTGTATCAAAAGTCTGTTCTCATGGGTATTAATAATATTTTTTATTTAAAGTTCAAATAATTGACGATATGGGTGACTATACAGATCAAGAGAAGGTGGAAATTGTTTTGCTACATTTTGCTGATAAAAGCAAGAGGGAATGACACCTTCATACGTTACAGTGTCGTTCAGGAAATAACTGAAACGCCTCCCTCTGGTTTCTACCAGCATCATGTACCGAAACAACTTCCACCTTCTCTTGATTTGTATCATTACCCCTAAAGTCAGTTATCTAAATTCTAAATAAAAAATATTATTAACACAAAATACGAATAAGAATATACTTTTGATACACACTGTATATTTGAAACGCATAATATAACTTTTTTTTTTAAATTTGTTTGCTAACATTAATCAAATAAATCTTATCAAAATGGATTTAATGAGAAACGTATATTTTATAATTAATTGCAAATTATGTTATGTAAATTTAGAATTTACATACTGTAATCGTAAATGTAAATTTTACATCATTTACATTTATTTACAGTCTTGTTCGAAGTGAAATGAATTCGACAAATTTATACGATCTCCTTTTTCTGTAAGAATTTCAGTAAAAATAAACAGCGAATCGTTCACTGAAGGAAATACTATTTTGTTAATTAGCTAAACTTAGGAATCTCCCTGTAAATATACAGCAAAGGCGAAATTTAATTAATTCAAAAGAAAATTTTTATTAAATAAAATTTTTATTTCAATTTGATATGCAATGTTGCCCCTTTGCCATGTGCTGCCACAATAAGTTATACAAAGGCCTGTTATCAACCTCCATGACGGGGCAATATATTGTGTTTTGTGTCAGTCCTTCCGAGAAAAATCGAAATTTTCTTCGTGTAATAACTAATTTCTCATCTTCTCACTAATTGCTTCAGTCAGGTTGAGAAAAATACTCGAAACTAACCCCCTTCCCCCCCCCCACCAACACATTTGGCTATCCTATGAAACGGCGACATTTAACCAACACAATTACCTCAACCTAACTAACTACGATGCTATAGCGTTTGCGCCAAAAATTTAACTTATCTGCCAAAATGTGTTCGTTTCCTATATCTTTCAATTTGTTTAACTAATCCAGCCAAACCTAACTTATATATATATATATATATATATATATATATATATATATATATATATATATATATATATGGGATGAATTTCACACTTAAACACGTGAAGTGACTGAATGATACAAATCCACAAGGAAAAAGAAAAAATTCCCTGACGAGGTGTATTGTTCAATACACAAAAGGCCTTGGAATAATTTTTTCTTTCCTTGTGGGAATATATATATATATATATATATATACACACCCCAAACTATTTACATATCTGGTTTCAGTAAAGCGGTAAATAGGACAGTGTGAACCTTTCCCATTTTTTACTAGTCGGAATATGTTTGTGAAATATTTCCACTCGCTGACACTATGAAAAATAACTGTGTGGGGCTTTGCAACGGCCCATTGACTACTCTCTCCGATGCTGTTTTTTGTTCCTGAAGGATCACACCTTCTTTCAACCGTTGAAGAATAATGTTATTGCAAACCTTTCCAAGAATTAAGAAATATATAAAAGATAACATCTAAGAAATTTGTTTCTTCACTATGTTGGGGGTCAGTGTGACCCAGGGGTTAATTTTATTTAGCCTCAACAGTGACAGGGTAAACGACCAACTCAATCCAACCCAGGAGCCGGTAGGCGGGACCGAACCAGAGCCTCACCGCTCAGAGTCGGGCGCTGTAGCCACTGAGCCACCGCATACACACACACACACACACACACACATATATATATATATATATATATATATATATATATATATTATAAAATAGCTGGATGTAATAGGTCAAGTGAACTATGCCGCGGTCAGTGTCGTAACACCGGTTCCCGGCGGTCAGGAAAGTTAAGCGACATTAGGTCTGGGCTGTATTTGGATGGGGAACCGTTCTCTGCGTTCAGATTATGCAGCGACCCTTGGTTGGAGTCCCACTTAAAGCTGTAGGTCCCCTCCATCATAAGACCTTAGATGCTGCGAAGGAGGTTAAACATCTCATCAAAACAAACAAGCAAACTAGGCCAAAAATAAAGATTAGTATTAAATAACCCTGAAATTTGTATTGCAAACATATTGGAAAGCAAACATTAGCATTAGGATTTGGGTTTCCTTCACCTATTTTGGATAAAAAATACCCGCTTCTTCTAACGAATCCTTAAATTATGATCAGCTTTGAGTTGTTTTGAAGCGTCTGCTTATCCTTGGAGATTTACAGAAGAATTTGGTCCGTGCACGAGTTCGAGTTCAAAATAACACTGAAAATGTATAAGTTTAATGGCGTTTTATATACTCATTAAATTTGTTTTTTTTGTATAGCAAGAACTAGAAAAGCTCCCGCATAATGGATCCACTTTCAATGAACTATTTTCCACGAAAGAGACCAACAGCTTTATTTGAGATCCGAACCACCGCTCGCTACACAATTTGGGACTAGTATGTTTCATGGACTGCTCTCGGTTTTCCTACGAAATTGCAAACAAGGGCAGTCGATGACCCTGATTTTGTTTCTGCAATCGGTTTTCTTGAGAAATGATAAAGAAAAATGTTATTGGATATTGAATAAATTTATTTACTGAAACGACGCAATACACTCCAACATCTTTTTGAATAAGTCCGAGCTGGTGTGGCGCTTACGCCATACAAATTCACATAGCCACTTCAAATTAATACAAACATCACTCATTGTTCTGCAAAAAAATTACAAGAATTAGTGCGATATCTTGCAAAAAACAATAGTATAAGAAACTCGATTAGGTCAGGTTAGGTTAGGTTAGGTCAGGTCAGGTTAGGTTAGGTTATGTTTCTCAAGAAAACCGATTGCAGAAAAAAAAATCAGGGTCATCGACTGCCCTTGTTTGCAATTTCGAAGGAAAATCGAGAGCAGTCCATGAAACATACTAGGTCCCAGATTTAGACGCCGAAGACGGTCTCCCATCCAACTACTCTCCAAACCCAATGTCGCTTAACTTCGCTTATCAACGGGAAGCGGTATTACGATACTGGCTAATATTGTTGACTGGTTTGATTCAAGTATTATACATTCCCGAGAAAATTCGCAATTGGTGTAGTTTTGTACAATCTAATTTGTCAGACCAAAACACATTGTAATATATAACTTAACTAAACGTCCAGATTCAGTGTTATCAACCATTACTTCAAATGAATCTACTGTTAAGAATTACTTTAACTGTGGAATGCATAGCGGGGTCCAACTGAACCTCAGCGAATGGTATAACCATGTTACTGTCCATGTACCATTTTTAGTTTGTCTTGACTTTATAATTGTTGCTAATCTTGGTACTTATTTTAGACGTCCTATGAATATTTTTAGTTTTCGTCTTGAAAAGTTTTGTTCTGAAAACGTATCTTAGTTTTATCCGTTGACAAATTTTGGGGTCCATATGGACCCCACTATGCATGCACGATGATTTAGTTCGCCGATGCAGCCTAAGGTTAAATTTGTTGAACAATTTAGACTATTTCCTTATGCTTATAAGATAAATACGTAGTTTCGACATTTTTCTCTTCGCGAACATCCGCTTCATTAAATGATACTAGAAATATTTGTACAAGAAAGCTTGGATCACCTGAAGACCAGGGCCCCCAGCCTCAATTACCAAATGATATCTTCGTTAAAAATAACGAAAATATCACGACTTAACCTAACCAATCGTCAAGGGCGTACAGTTGATCTAACTGGGCATTCAATTTAATTTATTGTTATCAGGGATGGGAAACCGAAATGAATTTCGATTCGAGTTTCGATTTCAGTTCATAGTTTTGAGAAATATCGATTTCGGTTTCGATTTCGGTTTACTTCATTTTTTTTCGATTCAGGTTTTTTTTTCGATTTCGGTTTTTCATATCGATTTCGATTCGAGTTTCGATTTCGATTTCAGTTTCTCAGATTTCAATATAATATGTTCATTATTTACATATAATATGAGCTTTTATCTATTATTTCTGCACACTTATTCCAAATAAAAAAGTTGTGCTATTGGATGATTATTTACATTTAATCAGTACTATATCTTGAAGTTGTCTTCATTTTTTTTTCAGTAAACTTTTTCATATTATTTCTACAACTTCCCAATTAAGATTATCTTGATTTTGCATGAGTGGAAAATAACATGGCTGCTATTAGATAAATTTGTAATTAATAATATTTAGAAGGAAATTAAACAAAAAAAAGTTATAACATTTTATTAAATGTACAACAATTATAATTACAAGTTAAAATTTGATCGAACAACTAAAATGTTGTCTATGTTTTCAGGTAATAAATTGTTCCTTTGAGGACTTAAAACCATTCTAAAAATAGAAAATAGTCTTTCTACGCTTACTTGAGTCATAGGAGAAGCATGCACAACTAAAGCTAATTTATACAGATCTTCATATTTAAATTTCATAGCATTCCACCAGGTAATTAAATTTGTTTCTGCTGGTACCCTATCAACGCGTAGAAAATCCTTAAGAGATGAAAGGATGTCAAAGTTCTTTCCACTCTTTGCACTTTCCCTGTACTTTTCAGCAGATCGAAGTAAACTTTCTAAATCATCTTCACATTGAGCAGGTGTCAATTTTGATTGTCCTGCAATCTTCGTTTCTGTTTGGTGGTCATTCATTCGATTTGCAGCAATTGCACACATTTTCTTATGAAGTACATTTAAATGATTGATTGCCTCTTCTTGTTGCCTTTCAGATAACAAAATATTTAACCTAGGGTCTAAATATAAGGATGCCACAAATGCCTTGTTATCTAAAAGCTCCTTTTCTCGGACATTCATTGCATCTAAGATGCTGCAAGCCAACGCACTCTGATTTTTCACCATGTTATTTTTGCACTGGAGCCACACTTTGTAAAAATCGCCCGGTGTTAAATTTTCGGCTTGTAGCTGCATTGTAGCCTTTTTAGCAGGTTCTAAAGCTACTGTTATTTCCCTTAACTTTTCCCAGTGATTTTGAGAAAGTTGTAACTCAACCCCAATTAGTTCAATAAACTCATCAATAAATGTTTGGAGTTCCAATAAACGGGATATCATGTCATAGGTTGAGCACCACTGAGTAACCACATCTACAATGGGCATATGATAGTTTTTTTGCTTTTAAGAGAGTCATTACCGCAGGATTAGGTAGCTTTTTGACTAATTTTCGCGCGTGAGATATAATCTTTGCACACATACCACTATTTAAAACGTCTTTTAATGAAAGTTGTAACGTATGGGCCGCAAATTTAATAGAAAGAACATCTTGCAATTCTATTTCATAGAATTCGCCGTCTTCTCTCAATTCACTAGCATTGTCTTTTTCTTCGTTTAATCCCCGGAAGTTGGTCAACTCTCCTTTAATAGGAAGCAGTTTGAATATTAAATTTTATTTCTTAATTTCGGTTTGAACTGATATTTTTTATCGATTTCGATTCCGATTCAAGTTTTTTTATTCTTTTCGGTTTCGGTCGAAATTTCGATTTCGGTTTTTCCAAAAATATCAGTTTCGGTTTTTTTTCGATTTCGTTTCAAGAAAAAATATCGGTTTTATCGGTTTATCGATTTCGATTTCGACTCGGTTTCCCATCCCTGATTGTTATATTTGGTACTGTAAAGCAAAAAACAAGAATACATGGGGGCTCTGATCTTCAAGTGATTCGAAAGCTTCTTTGCAATTGCATCAAACTCTGCTGTGAGTTTTACTTTAGAGCAGTTTCAAATAGTGAGAGCGACCAGTAACAGTATTTTCTTATTCCCTATCAGCAGAAGGGAGTTGAGATAGTGACCATAGTCTCATTAATCTGGTTGTCAAATTGGCCTCTTGAATTTAAACTCATATTTTAGAAGTGATACAGGCTTTCTTTTTAACAGAGAGAATGTTAAAAAAAAAAATGGTACGTTACCATGTAACACTAATATTAAATGTAGTTTTGAAGGTAAGAATGATAACCTCGACCTTTCCAGCGTTCTGCTATAGTTACTGTACTAGGAGCTAATAATGCAATTGCAACACCTTCTATGTAGAAAGTCTGTATTTACAGATTAAGTAAACAATATTTTCAGTTAATAGATACGATAACATCACTTCCATCTCTACCTTATAATCCTTCTTATATTTACCAATATTATGTTAGTTTTTTGTACTTCAAAAGCATTTTTAAGACAGTTATTAA